>CANXYI011684769.1:0-18997 GCA_948208565.1 Hura crepitans
ATTCATATGTATATACTGCATAAGCACAAAATAAGGGATTAGAGCCTAAACATATTAAAATAGATATCAAAGTTAGTAATCCTATACGACAGAGTGTGATTGTGAATAGGGTATATAGATAATGTCCTCTAATGATTCAGGGATATTAGTTTTCTGCTGATCTAATTGATCTACTATTCCATAAGTTTGATGTGATCCTAGGAATGGATTGGCTAACTAAGTATTAGGCCATAATTGATTGTAGATATAATAAATTGACCCTCTAGACTATAGAGGGCCAAGCAGTGACAGTGGATAATGAGAGCAAGCTTCTGAATAATTTTATCTTCACTATTACAACACAAAAACTTCCTCAAAAAAGGGTGTGAAGCATATCTAGCTTATGCCATTGACATGAATACTCCTAGCTCTAATCTTGGCCATATTTGTGTTGTTTCTAAATTCCCTAATGTGTTTCTAGATGAGTTTCTAGGTTTACTACCTCAGAGAGAACTTGACTTTGAAATTGAGGTATATCTTAGTACAACTCTAATATCCATTTCTCCTTATTGAATGGCATATATTAGATTAAAAGAATTAAAAGTATAGCTACAAGACTTATTAGATAAGGGTTTTATCAGACCCAGTGTATGTCCTTAGGGAGCAACTATGTTGTTTGTAAAGAAGAAGGATAGGTTGATCTAGCTGTTTATTGATTATAGGCAGTTAAACATAATGACTGTGAAGAATAAGTACCCATTGCCTAGAATAAATGATCTTTTTGATCAATTGAGTGGTGCAGATGTATTTTCAAAAGATTAATTTCAGATCTGTGTATCACCAAGTGAGAATCAAAGAGGTCGATATTCCTAAAACTACTTTTGAAACCTGATATAGGCATTATGAATTCTTGGTGATGCTATTTAGGCTCACTAATGCACTAACAGCTTTTATGGATATGATGAATAGGGTTTGTCAACCTTATTTGGATTAGCTTGTTGTGGTGTTCATTGATGATATTCTAGTGTATTCAAGAAATAAGGAAGAACATGAACAGCATCTTAGGGTTATGTTACAAACTATGAGAGAGAAATAGTTGCATGCCAAGCTCAATAAATGTGAGTTCTAAATAAAGTTGCTTTTTTAGGGCATATAGTTTTAGCAGAGGGGATTAGAGTTGACCTTAGTAAAGTGAAGGTAGTGTTAGAATAGGAACCACTAAGGAATGTGACTAAAATAAGAAGTTTTCTATGATTATCAGGGTATTATAGGGGATTTGTGAAAAGGTTTTCTATCATTACTACTCCTTTAACCAAGTTCATAAGGAAGAATGTGAAGTTTGAATGGGATGATAAGTGTCAAGAAAGTTTTGAGGAATTAAAAAAGATGTTGATAGAAGCTCCTATCCTGATTCAACTTAAACAAGGTAAGGATTTCATAATATATAGTGATGCTTCACTGAATGGTTTAGGGTATGTGTTGATGCAGGATAAAAAAGTAGTAGCTTATTCTTCAAGACAGTTGAAGCCACATGAGAGGAATTATCCTACTCATGACTTGGAGCTAGCTGCTATTATTTTTTTCTTTGAAAATATGGAGGCACTAGTATAGGGAAAAATGTTATATCTATACAGATCATAAAAGTCCGAAGTACCTTTTCACTCAGAAAGAGTTAAATTTAAGGCAGAGAAGGTGGTTAAAAATTATAAAAGATTATGACTAGTTGAATGATGACCACCTAGGGAAAGAAAATGTGGTAGCAAATGCTTTGAGTAGAAAATTTATGGTAACTTTAAAAGCTATGAATGCCAAACTATTGTATACCTTAGAAAATGCTGTATTGGCTGAGTTACAAGTGAAACCTAATTTTCAATAGAAGATTAAGGAGACTCAGATAAAAGATGAGCAATTGGTTTGGATAGTTAGTAAAGTCAAAGAAGGGAAAGCCATAGGGTTTGAATTGATAAAAGATCGGTGTCTATATTATTAGAACAAGTTATGTGTACCTAGTACAGATGACCTGAAGTTATAGATATTGAAGAAAGCTCATGAAAATCCTTATTCTATGCATCTTGGGAGCACAAAGATGTATTTAGACTTAAAGTCTCATTATTAGTGGCTTAGTATGAAAAGTGATGTGGCACAATATGTTGTAAGGTGTCTGACATGTCAATAGGTGAAAGCTGAACACCAGGTTTCTTTTATATTATTATATCATATAGCAATGCTAGAACGAAAATGGAAGAAGGTGACAATGGATTTTGTGAAGGGTTTACCTATGACTAAAGGTAAATGTGATACTGTATGGGTGATTATTGATAGATTAACAAAGAAAACTCACTTTATTCCAATTAGGATGGATTATTCTTTAGAGAAACTAGCTAGACTATATATGAATGAAATAATTAGACTTCATGGTATGCTAGTGACCATTAATTCTGATAGAGATCCTCATTTTACTTTTAGATTTTGGAACAAACTCCAGGAAGCATTAGGCACTCGACTAGCCTATAGTATAGCTTTTTATCCTTAGATTAATGGACAATAAAAAAGGGTGATATAGGCACTCTAGGGCATGCTACATGTTTGTGCAATTGAGTTTAAAGGTAACTGGGATTAGTACCTATCTTTGGCAAAATTTACCTATAATAACAGTTATCGGTCTAGCTTAAGAATGGCACCTTAAGTAGCTTTGTTTGGCAGACAATGTAGAATTGCTCTATGTTGGAGTGAAGTTAGGGAGAGTAAAATTTCTAGTATTGATCTAATCAGTTATGTAGAGAAAAAAGTGAAAGTGGTCAAAGATAGACTGAAAGTTGCAGTTGACCTATAAAAATCATATGCTAATCTGAAATATAGGGATATTGAGTATGCAGGTAGGGAAAAAGTGTTTTTGAAAGTTTCTCCGTGGAAAAAGGTACTGAGATTTAGAAAAAGGGGAAAGTTAAGTCCCGTATTTATTAAACCTTACGAGATTATAGAAAGGGTCAAACCACTAGCTTACAGGCTAGCATTGCCACCAAAGCTACAATAAATTCACAATGTTTTCCATGTTTCAATGCTCAAGAGGTATAAGTCAGATCCTTCACATGTGATTCTAATAACAGATATTAAAATATAGCTTGATTTAAGTTATAAAGAGGAATCAGTCTAGATTTTGGCTCGTGAGGTGAAGTAATTGAGAAATAAATCCATACCACTAATCAAGGTGCTATGGAGACATTATATTATTGAAGAAGCTACATGGGAGCTAAAAGAACAAATAAAAGTCTAGTATCAATAGCTATTTACTTCAGGCAATTTTGAGAATGAAAATTTCTTAAAAGGGGAAGAATTGTGATGCCTGTGCATTGAGGCTCTGTGAATAGTGCAATTAGGTTCGAGAAGTGTGCCTAAGGTGCCGGGTCACTTGCACGAGAACTGAGGCAGCGACACTGGCCATGAAACTTTCAGGGACTTTAAAATGATAAAAAAGGCAAAATTTAAAATTTAGCATAACCAATAATTCATTTCAGGTTATAAGTTAGTGATCTATGGGGTTAAGCTAAGTTGAGTCGGGAATGACCTAGGTGAACCAAAAAATATTGTATCATGAAGCTCAAAAATTCCATTGAGTCCATTAGTGAAAGAAATTTTGAATTCCCAGGTCGTTTGCAATTTCTTGTAATTTTTGAGTTTGGCATGCAAATCGAGGTAGTCTAAAAACTGTCTTATATATGGAATTTGGCCGCAAAAATTTATAAGCATAAAAGGATTAAATAAGGAATTTTAAAACAAACGGCTTAATTTTTTGAGGTCTCTGTGATTTTTAAAAATTTCCCAAATTTTCTATCAAAATTGAGCCATTTCGGGATGGTTTGGGAGGTTGCAGGACCTATTCGTAACATGCCAACTAGCTTAAGGCCCATGGCATATGTCCATGAGTGGTGACAAGTGGAAAAATCCACTTATAAAAGAAGAAAATTTTCTTCTTTGTTGGCTATTAGAACTGACGCCACTTTTAGAGGAAATCTCCATTTTCATCTTCTTCCTTCATTCATTTCTAAAAATTCTCATCACCTAAATTCATTCTAAGGTGTTAGGGAGCTAGGGGAAAAGGAATCATAACAAAAGGGATTTTTTATAATTAATTAAAATTCTCTAAAGTTCTCTGGGTTAGAAGCAGCCTATCAAGTGAGTTTTAGTGAGTTTCCATGGCTTTTCCTTGGATTTCTTTAGGTATTTTTGGTTGTTAATGGTTATTTAGGATGCCTAAGGTTTAATAGGATGTGTTTGAATGGTTTTTAAGGGAAATTGAAAGATAAGTTGCTTGAAGAAGGGAGAAGGAAGTTTCCATAAGGGGCTGGATTTGAGGCTTTGAGTGCTTGAAAAGGTTATTCTTGAGAGGTATCATGCCTCTCATAATTTTTATGACTTACAAGTGGCACTTGTTAGGTGAAAATGTAGCTAAAATGATGGTAATGTAAAGTCAAGGTAAATTAATGATGCATATGGATTACATGGACAAAGAGGTAGAGATTTGTGATGTAGAGTGTTGAAAGTAACATGTGATGAGATGAATTCTTCATATAGTAGAGGGGTGTAAATGGAAATTAGGTGAGTGTGTGATAATTTATTAAGGCTTTACATTAAGTTGTTACACTATAATTGTATTATGTGTATGAATGATTAGAGTATGTGGTCAATTAAGCATGTTTAGGGTGCAAAATTATGAACATCCGACAACATTGGCATATGGTTTCAAGGCAAATAATGGTGATTAAAGTATAATTAACATGTGTGTGTGGTATATGATGTGTGAAATAATGGCATGATGTGAATTAAGATTAATTGACATACAAGTATATGGGAACCTTAATGTGGCTGAGGCATGTGCTAGGTGTAAGTGACCACAATTAACATGGAAATACAAGTATATGTGTTTATGGTATCATGATATATCTTGGATATTGATTTAATTGTGGTACATGTATGTAGGCATGTGATCAAGCTTGAATATTGTGTAATTAGGCCTATACTTTATGTATAATGATGGCTTGGTATTTAATTAGCTTGACTAGTATGTGTATAGATGTGTATTGAACTTTGGTTGAGATGTATATTATGCCTAAGCTTCCTTTAAGTGGCATGAAAATGAATTTAGGTGTGTGTGAATACATTTAAGCAATGTATGAAAGGTTAAATGCATGATTAACATTGGATAAATGCATGATAATGAACTTTGATGAAAGGATAATACTTGGACATGAACTTGAGTAAAATAGCATAAAAGATGGCTTACAATGAACCTTTAATGTAAGATTAAAATGGTCCTAAAAATGTGCCTTTAAGGGCTATGATTTGTGATAGAATATAATTACAATAATGCCTATGTTTTGTCCTTGTAAATGGCCTAGTAAATGAATGGCTTTAGGCCTATGAATAAAATGAGATTAATGGTGAAAACTGAACTAAAAAAGGGTAAGAAATGGACCCAAAATTAGCTATCAAAAAATGTAGAAATGACCTGTAGCTATCTAGTTTTGACCATTTCCTGAACCAAAAATACACTTGGACATAATATACCTTAGATAATGGCAAATTACAAGATTTAATATAATCATGGAATTTAACTAGTACTGTCTAATTATGGCAATACTAGACTGAGCTAAAATTGGACTTAGATAAAAATTATATCTGCCTATTTTTCCCTTAAGAATATTACAAAAGGGTATTGATTAAAGAAATAAACATAAATTGAGTTTAATGGCCCATTAGATAGACACCCACTAGATGGGTTGATCAGTCAACTTAGTGATTTAGCAGCTATTACATTGTCTAATTTTCAGGCAGGGCTGGTACAATGGCCTAAGTTTGCATTAGGGCTACTTTACTAATCTATTGGACAAATAATTGTTTACTTTTGCACACTTGATGCCATTCACTTAATTATGCCAGTGCAGTGGTGTAGGTCCCGGAAGGCCACCGCACTATTCTGTTAGATAAACTAGTCTGCTGGGTAGACCCAATTAAGACATCACTGATCTTCAAACAGGGCCAGTACAATGGCCAAGGTCTCGAAGGGCCACTATACTAGTATATTAGATAGACCACATCATGTTATCTGCACCTTTAGTGTTATGACTTGATCAGGTCGGTGCAGTGGTCAGGATCCAAAATGTGGATCACTGCACTATTTTTTATTCCCTCTAGGTCCATTGTATGGCAATGTTGTCTTTCTAGTCAGGCCAGTTAAATTAAATTGAATAAATAATATATGAATTGAATATGATGTTGGAAAATAA
This sequence comes from Hura crepitans, assembly GCA_948208565.1. Lineage (NCBI taxonomy): Eukaryota > Viridiplantae > Streptophyta > Magnoliopsida > Malpighiales > Euphorbiaceae > Hura > Hura crepitans. The sequence continues at coordinate 6,264 of CANXYI011684769.1, forward strand.
TAAAATGCATAATTTGACATAATTATCTTAATTATGTTTCGGCATGTATACATAGGGCCATTTTGGTCATTTGCACTCATTTATTTTAATTGAACCTAATAATCTGAATAAATTAATATTGTGACTATATATATCCATGAATAAACCATATGACATGATCTAAATGCTTGAGTTTACCACTGAGTATATTATATACTCAACGTACCTGCTTCGATGCGTAGGTAAGGATAATCAAGGTACAACCTCATAAAGCATACAACTAGAGTTCAAAGGATAGTTGACAGAAGGTTGTTATGTATATATATTTTGTATAGCTTTTGCACTCATTGTACTTAGGTGGGAATGGGTATCCTATGTATAGGTGGCTTGTATATATATATGTCATAAACTATATTTTGTAATAAGTATATTATTAGAGTGCTTTGAATGGGTTGTTTCCTTTACTTGATGATATGGTATGTGAGCCTGGGGCTCTAATTTATGATTATCCAATTATGGCTTATGCCCTATGTTGATGAATTGATAGTATAATGGTGTTAGGTGTATATCTGGGGGACTAGAAATGTTTATGAGATGTGAAAATGAGTTGTTGAAGTGTTTTTTATAGGTTCTAAAATTTTGGATAGTGACCTAGATAGCCATTATGCTACTGGATTTAAGAAAAAATCTAAGAAGTCTGTAAATGTCTATTGGAGGTATAAACAAACTTGTATGACCTTAAGTTGAGCATATAAAAAGACAGAACCAAAATTGGAGTCAAGCTGAATCAAATAATATGATTTTAGTAAAAGTTAAATGATTGAACCTAAAGGACAATTTTCAGGATGGGTGACCTAGCGAGAAGTGCACTGCTTGTTGGGTTTCTTTGAGAATCTAGTAAGAGGTGTCACAATTGAGCTCATAGATACAAATAGATGTAGAGGCTAAAATAGTTCCTTAACTAATATGCTAATCTAACCGTAATCAACTTTCTATTATATGTTTATAAGAACAGCCATTACTTTTATACTTCATTTATTACAAAATGGAAGATTTGTTTTTGAGTACTACTATGCCCTTCTATTCCCTCTATGACAATAATTGATCCATAGATATAGATTTCAATTACATAAATATCCATTTATTATTAACTAAGGGGTTCCTTTTAAAATGAAGCATATCAATTACACACTTATACTACATCATATCTAAAGTTATACAATGAAGGAATTATCATATAAAATGAAACATCATTTTTCCTTATTATAAGGGTTAGTCAAGCGTACCAATATATCCTAAACTTTTATTTTTTTGCCTTTCTATATGAGAACCTCAAACATTACACCTAGTAGTGCCCAATTTAATTCCACATACTTTAAAACAAAAATTCCATTCAAAAGCATTTTTAGTGCTTCTAAACTTTAATTTCTCTATTTTTATCCATTTGTCATTATAATTCATGATTCAACCTTTATCCTCTTCAATATAAAGAAAGAACATAATATGCATATACTCAACACATTTTGGCCTCACTAGGAAACCTGCATAACATATTGATCTTCCTATTGTCATGCACTCCTAATCCTCATAAACATAACCTATATAATTATACATAAAAAAATTAAACAAATGGTCCCTCATTTTTTTGTTTCATGAATTTTGACCATAACTAGTTCATTAAGCCATTTACATTACTCTCTTACGAGCACATAAGATTTCCTAAGTTCATTAAAGTATTTTACATACTACATTATCAATTTAAGTTTTTGTTCTTGTGACACCCTACCCGACCCATACATCAGACTTGAGTAAAGAGCACCAGCACATTCCAATATCCGATTCTGCTATCCAAAACTCATACTATTTATAACTTTTATTAACCAAAATATTATTTTCTTAAGGAGTTGTGAAAACTCTAATAAAACATTTGGTACACTTTTTAAGGCAACTAATGGGGTTATCATGTCAAAAGTCTGGCAGCATAATGGCTATATTAGGACACTATCCTAAATAGTAAACTTGTAAAAGGAACACTTATATAAACTCATATCAACTCTATAAACATTAATGGATCCCCCTAATCCCTTAAATCAGCACGCAACACAAACATTTAATCTATGTCCATCACATCTCTATTTTATACATACCTTAGCCATAACCTAGGCTATTCTCATATTTTCACAATTTCATCATGTACATCTCTAATGTACTAAATCCATAATTATACTTTGCATTTTGAATCTTAGATCACATAGAAATTACTCCTTACATAAAGCTTACTTTCACTTAGCCTAATCTACATCAATAGCATTGCTAAGAACATTTTTATTATAATTACATAACTCATAAGGGCTTTAAAATCCATACAAATTACATTTTATATTACAACTTTGAAACTTATTACATTTATAAACACGTCTTTCTCTCAATGGGTCTACTCTAAGGTCTCAAAACTGCTCCCAATACAATTCTTTAAGCGGCTTCCTATGTTCTTCTAGCATCTTTCCCTATCAACTGGCTCTATTTATGCACCAGTAAAAAAGTTAGTATGCTGAACGAGATGCTCAGTGGTGTACTCAATGGAATATACATATACATATACTTTTAAGTAGTCATGCCCACATAGATACACACAAATGTTTAATACATTAATTTCAAATGCCAACTTAAGCTTACAATTGTTCATTTAATTTAATTATATGGATTGTCATTCTTTGCAACATACAATATGATCTTGTAAGCACACATGTAGATTTTAATGTGGTATGTCACAAAAATAACCTTATAATACATTTTATAACTAAGCATGCCTTTAAGCATAAATACATTACAATGTGCTTATATTCACATCAAAGTCATGCATAAGTCATAACAAGTTAATACAATAGAAATTATGGTCAACATGCAATCTAAGCATTATCTAACATAATTGTCTTCATATGCATAAAATATACATGTATAGGTTGTAATAAGGTCCATAGGCATCAATAAACATAGGGTGTATCATACATGCATATTATGTCATCATAAATGTATAAACACCTTAATATTATGGCCATCACACTTATAGTCACAATATAACATATTCAGTTTACATATTGCCTAAAATAGCATAACCACATACATGACACATACTAGCATTATAGTAGAGCTTAACTCATGATCACATATTTTAAACTATTTACATTGTTTAACATATGCCTATAATAAAGAGACAACTATCTAAGGTTAGATAGCAGATAACATTGCACTCGAAGGCACTTCAGACTCGAAGGTGTGTAAAATGATATACTAAAAGGCACTAGTATCCATAAATACAAAATGCATCAGCCTATAAGCTTCACACATAGAAGTGCTAAAATAGTAGCTCAAAAGCCTAGTGCCCGTTGACACAAAAATACATATTACCCATAGGTTTCCTACCCGAAGGTAAACATTATAGTTATTGATCCTAGTTGACTAGTCAATCTATCTAAACTAGGTTGTCTAATTGTATAAGCATTATTAAACTTATTGATTTATCCCATTTATAACAAATTTTAACAAATAATGTTGTTTACGTCACCTCACACATAAACACATCACATTAGCCATTTTTTCACATTAGCAAGGCCTGCACATCATGCCCATAACATGTATCCTTACATCTTGCCTATAGCATACATCCTTACATCATTCCCATAACATGTATCATATAATTATATAACATTGCCATTTAGGCTCACACAAGCTTAACATCACATAAATGTCACATTTCTTAGGTGTAATAGTTTTAATATTATATTTAGCTTTGCACCCTTATTACATGCCATAAAATTCATTATTAACATGCTTCATCCATATCCATGCATTTCTTAGCTATCATTTACACATAGGCATGGTTCAGGTCTCATACAAGAGTAAAGGAATACATGTTCTCACTTATAGCTGAATAAAACAAATTATACTAAACACCTGCATTCTCATGCCCAAATATCATGCATCATTTAGCCAACACAAGAAAAAGGCCATCAATTCATATGCATTCACTTTCAAAAGCTTTATTATCACATAATAATGTCATAAGACACATCTATCCATTTATATTCTCATTAGTTCCTCAACTTGCCATTTATAGCACCATTAGGCCTTATATGGCATAACATACATCATACATGCACTTCTCATTTCAAGCACATTTAAACTCTCATCATTGTCATGCATTCATATCTTATATTATATAATTCATCATGAATATGCATACAAGCTACAACTTGTATCAACACCAATTTACACCTAATATTGGCATCTATCGATTTAGTCACATAGAGCTTCATTACATGGTAAAAGTCCATATTTATGTCATACATGGCATTTGGTCACCTCTATATGCACACACACACACCTATTTAATCATATTTATACTTATGCAAGTTCATTAAAACCTCATTAATCCAGACTTGCATTTTTAACTCTTATTATGGCATATTAACTCAACATCAAGCTCCATAATAAACATAAGGCATTCGGTCTCTACAAGTTACACATATATCACTCATAATGCATATTCATTTCATGTAATATTACCATGTAACAATATTTAACTAACTCATACATTAAACTTCTAATAGCCATTTTTGCACATAATGCCATAAATGCACATATTCATACACCACTAACACTTTTAGGATTTAACACATGCATAGCACACTCATTCTTGCAATTTGACATATCAACACATATAAATTTCATTGAGTACATATACCCATTCATGTGTGACTAATATTATTCAAGTCCATTTCATTATCATGGTGCATTCCTTCATCCACACAACCTTTCCTAGTCCTTTAACTTTGAGCATTCTACAGACAATGCTGGTTCCACCTCATTGTTTGAATTTCTAGGTAAAAACTAGACTTAATTAGAGAAAAATCTCTTTTGAAAAGTTATATCCCTATGTTTTAGGTTTTATATGAATTTTTTTTCATGTTATTCTGACCATATATAAAAAGTTATAGCCTAATAACCCTCTACTGCTCTTAAGATACTCTATCAGTAATAATTTTCAAAACTTAACTTGTGTCACATTTTTTAGTAGGTTAAGTCTAGAATTAATTTAAGACCTCTACATAAAACTTTTATTCCTTTGAGGTTATTTTCATTTGGTTCAAAAATCATGCATTTTTGATACCTACATCATAAAACTATTCCTTACATTCCTAAAATTTTACAGACAGTTCAGATGCTTTTATTGATAGGAATTTCTATGTAAAAGATAGACCAAATTAGAGAAAACTTTCTTCTATAAACCTATAGCCTTATATGTTAGCTTCTGTTTGTCACTAGTTTCACATTATTTGGATATATATAAAGAGAGTTATGGCTAAAATACTCTCTATAGCTCCAAGATGGGAATCAGTTCTAGCCCCAACTAGAAATATGAAAATCATTCTCTTAATTCTTTTGTATTCCTAAATAATAAAATTCAAACTCTATTTTAATCATAATAAATACTTTGTATTTTTTTGAGTATGGCAAAATTTGATTCTTAAGTCGTTTTAGACAAAACTGCCAAAAAAGGGCGTTTTACTAAAGGTTATTATTCACTTCGTTCAGCTTCTCAAATTTTATTGTCAAAATTCCTTAATTCTCTATAACAAATCATTGTTTCATGATTATTAACCCCCTAAAAACTCTATAAGTTTTGTTACATATTGATTTTTAGGTTAACCTAAATGAAATGCTGCAAAATAGGCAATACTTTTTTGTTAAAACACTATTCATTAATACTCTTGTTAATCATTGTTAACCATCCAAATGATCTTACTTTCACTTCAAATTTTGCTTGGGACCTATTTATGACATGCATTATTCATCTATCCAAAAAGTACAATTCACGTTGTGGGAGTTACTATTCATGGCTCGAAAAGTATTATTCGTGACTTAAGACTTTTTAGTCATTACATTGAGAGTAAAAAAATATGAGAAGAAAAATTTTAGTATATATAAGTTAAAATATAAAGTATAAATGAATTGGATACATGTTAAATATTGATTAACTGATATTAAAAATATAAATAATAATTAATACTAAAAAGCTCAACTATAATCAAATAGCCTTGTTTTTTTTAAAAAAATAAAAATAGTAAACATAATCATTAATTTTATTTAACCTAAAAATATGTTTTATTTTAGATAGATTTTTTGATTTATCAAAAAATTGGTTAATCATACACACCTTTAAGTAAAATAAACTCTAACAAGTTTATTATATGACATTTGTTGAACTAGAATTCAAACCTTGAAAATTAAAATTTTGATTAGATTTCATATTTTATCCACTTCAACTTGATCTCAATTCTAAGACAAAATAGATGATTGCAAACCATATGTTTTAAAAGAATTATTATAAAAATAAGGGAGTTACACGTAGTTTAATTATACTAAATTTTGGAAATATGTAATTAAAAAGCATATGTTAAAGTAAGTTATATATTAGTAGTATATAGATGTATTAAGATGCTAAGAAAGAAAATGTGTGCAATAAGATGATGTACTAAAGCGATTTGTCACACCTTGACTTTGATATAATTTTACAAGAGGATAAAAATGGAACTACATGATAAAGCGGGGAAAGAATAAGGCATACGAATTGAGTAGAGTTGGTTGGTGTGAATAATTGAGTGAACTATGTCGGTGGGATGTAAATGAAATTTTAAGAAAATGTAAGGGCAAAATAGAAAATTCACATTATAAGGTATATGATGAAGTATATTATGAGAAAAGAGATAAAGAACAAAGACATATCATAAAAAAAGAAATGGTGAAAAGTAAGGTTTAAGTAATAGTCTCGATGAATAGTGACTTTAAGGCTGTGAATAATATTTCTTGGCAGCCAAGTGGAACTAATCTAACCAAATGAAAGTAAAAATTACAAGGTGAATTATGGTATAATTAGAGAGGTAAATAAGGTCATTAATGAGGTTAAAAATTGAAAATGAAGTCTGGAGCTGGGTCAAAAATGAATAGTAATCCTTAAGGCATAAATTTGTAAAAATGTGTTAAAAATAATCTGAAACCTAAATGTCCTCATACTAAAAGAATTAGAGGAATGTGAAAACTATAGTGCTATGATTTATTTACAAGTAGAACTATTAAAAATAAATTAAGAGAATTAAATTAAGAAAATGGCAAATAAATGGATAATTATAAACAAATTTTTGTGCAGGATAAAATATTGACCATAGGATCAAATAGTATCACATGGGATCCAATCTATCCAATGTGAAATAAATTAATTAATAAAAAATAAATGGGTAATTAATAAGTGGTTACACATGGAATTAATCACACCATACAAACGTCCTTCGACATTTAATCCTAGCCCTTGATCATAATTATATAAGGGATTTTATTATTAAAAAATCAAAAGAGAAAGATAAACATCCCCTTCCCTCATGGCCAAATTATACTCCCTCTTCCATCTTTTCAAATTCATTTATTAAATCTCCATAAAACCCTAAAATAATACACTAAATTGAATGTCCACTTTAAACCAATTTTAAAGCCTCTCTAAATTGCATAGAAAGAGAAGAAATTAGAGGAAAAGAGGAGATAGAAGTCAAAGGTTCAAGGTTATTAATATATAGGTAAGTTAATCTCTAACCTTAGTAATTTATATAATTCATTTGAGATTCATTAAAAAGTGTTTATAGACTAGAATGAGATTTTTATGTTTAATGATAATTTTAATAGGTTTTATATGAGAAATACAATTATAAAAAATAAGTATTTTAAAAGACTTATGGTAAATAGAAGGAAATGAAAGGAGGTTGGATAGATTTTAATGGAGTAAAGCTCACAAATGAGGTATGTGTATTCTACCACTACAAATTATGCTTATGGGAGTTTATGTGAAATACGATTTTTCTTGTATTAGTTAACTAAAAGAAATTAATGGATTGGAAATTTAATTAGGCCTAAAACTTGATGTTTTAAAACTAGAAAATCTTGAAAGGACAAAATAGATCCCTAAGTCATTCTTAGGCCAAAATTTGCTAAGAACAAGGTTAATGTATATACTTGTATACTTGAACTATTACTTAAGAGTGTATGTAATTGAAATTAACATTTTAAATGAAATTGGCAATTGACATATGGGAATTTATTGAACCTGAATTGAATAGCAAAAAAAAAAAGAAGAAATAAAAATAAATATGTATAAGTTTGTGTATGACACCTATACATATATATATATGGAACCTAAATCTCATAAGTAAATGTTATAAGTTCTATAGTTGGTATTTGGATATGAATTGATAAATAAAAGCTTAATTCATAGTAGAAGAAAATTATATAATGAAATTAAATGTTTTAAATATAAACCCATAATAGGCTAAAAATACTAAAAGGGAAAAAACTAAGCAAAGTGTTAATATTTATAGCATAAGAAATAAATTAGTTACATGAAAAATATTTTATGAATGGTGATTTACATAAAAATGAATTATAGGTAATAGTTCTCTTAATGGTTGAAAATAATACTATGGGCATTTAGGGTTTTAAGTTAATAGTGTATGATAATTCTAGTGCAAAAATATTAGTAATATAGAGTCATAAATGATAGAATTTAAAAATAATAACAATGTTTGAAATTTAACATAAGAAAAGAAATAAGTGAACCATGTTCATTTTCAACTCAAATATTAAACGAATGCCATTGAAATGTGGAAATGGTTAAACATTAAGCAAATCTTTATGAGTAAAATGTAAATGAATTTTTATTTGACCTAAAGTTAAAACATTGAATGCATATTATAAAAGTAAAAAGGAATGTAATGAAAAAGAATAATAATAAAATAATATGCGATGAGGATTTAGTATATAAAAGAAAAAATAAAAATTTAAGTGTAAATAATAATTATAAAGATTTACATGAGAGTAAATATTAATATGGAAAATAATTAAGAATATTAAAAAAAGAAGGAGACTATAAAAAGGGAGAATTTAATTAGTAATAATCTAAGTAAATTGAAATAAACATATAATAACAATAAAAGATTATAAGTAAGAAAACATATGTTTTATAAAAATCAAAGTATAGCACTTGATATTTATTATAGATAGTGACTTCAGTTTTGAGGATATTTGCATAATTGATACGATGAGATCATTATTCATTAACATAAATCATTTATGCATATGAATGATCTCATATTGGGTCCTTAATGTACTTGTCTCCTAGACAAGCATCCGTATGTTAACCCTGAGCATCAATTATGCCCATAACTTATGAGATCAGCTGCTCGATCTATACAAGGAGTATAACACGTGCTAGTCTATCCGTATTAATAATGTCCTATCTTGTTAATACTATGACTAGGGGTAATTTTGGTATTATCACATTTGCATCGAATAAGTATCTCACATCATGAACTCCTTTAGGAATGTGTTTATACTTTGATTGTATACCAGGGACCTTATTACATAGTTTAAGATTCATAATCAAGCAAATGAATAAACATAAGCTCTATGTAACAAAGATTTTCCATTTTATTAATAAATAAGGTTTACATGTTTCATGAAAAAATCCCTATTATATTTGCTCTCAGGTATACAACTAACAATATCGCACTTATACTCAAGTCAATCACCCTTATACCTTATACCTAAGGTATTTACAAGATAAATAAACTTGTTTAGTGATAGTGCTTTAGTGAGAGGATCAGCTATATTATGATTTATAGGGACTCTGTCAATCTTTACTTCTTTTCTACTAACGATCTCCCAAATAAGATAGTGGTGTCTAAACACATGTTTAGATCACTGATGAGACCATGATTCCTTTTTATGTGCAACCGTACCACTATTATCATAATATAGGGGTATAGGATCAATAATGGAAGGTACCATACTAAGTTTAGTAGTGAACCTTTTGATCTAAATAGCTTCCTAAGCTGCCTCCAATGTAGCTATGTACTTGGCTTCTTTTATTGAGTCTGTAGTTATATCTTGCTTGGAACTATTTTAGCTAATTATGCCTTCTCCCTATAGGAACACGTAACTAAACTAGCATTTATTGCCGCCTTTATCATATCAAAAGCCATCACATGTACTCACTAAGTTGTAATTCCCCTTTTCTATAAATGAAAAAAATATCTTTAGTCCTTCTCAAGTACTTAACAACATTCTTGACGATTAACCAATGTTCCTCTCTATAATTGGATTGGAATTTGCTCGTCATATATAAAGCAAATGCTATATTAGGTCTAGTATATAACATAGCATACACAATAGATCTTATAAATGATGTATATGGGATTTTACTCATGCGTTCTCTCTTCTTTTATGTCACTAGACACATAGACTTAAAGAGGAATTTCCTATGCAACATATGTACAGAGCCTCTCTTAAAGAGATCCATGCCAAACCTCTTTAGCATCTTATCTATGTGTGTAGACTAAGAAAGGCTAAACAACCTTCTAGATATTGACTATAGATCCTAATCCCTAATATATAGGTTGCCTCACAAAAGTCTTTCATGGAAACTTGCTTAGATAGTAAAACTTTCAGTGCCTGAAAAGCTGACACATCATTTTTTATGAACAATATGTCATTAACATATAACAAAAGAAAAAAGAATGCACTCACATTAGCCTTCTTGTATACATATGATTCATCTATGTTTTGTGAGAAACAAAACTCTTTGATTATGTCATCAAGATGGATGTTTTAGCTCCTAGATGCTTGCTTCAATCCATAAATGGATTTTTGAAGCTTGCATACCTTGTTGTTATCATTAGATGTGAATCACTCAAGTTGTGTCACACACCTCTTCTAATAGATTTCAATTAAGGAAAGCTATTGTCGCATCTTTCTATCAATTCTTATAATCATAATGAGTGGCAATATTAGGTTCTTCTATGTGATAGTAGGTTCTTTTATAACCTTATCTTCATAAGTAATAGAAGTTTGATTAGTTAGTTGATCATTATTCATTTATTGTTCTATAACATCATCGAGTTCAATTGTGATGCCCCCCACTAGTTCCATCCATCGAACTGAATAGTGGATGCACACAATGCATAACGGTATTCGAAATCCGTATAACAAAACCCATCCTATTTAAAATTTTTATTACTTAAGACATTTTAAAACTCAAGAAGATGTAAAAACGTGAAAATAGTTTTAGCACACATTATGAGGTAACTAGTTAGGTTATCGTGTCAAAATTTTGATAGGATAGTGGCTATACTGAGACACTTTCCCAAATAGTATGTGCTTTAAAAACACTTCTATAATCATGGTAAAACAATTTCTCAACCACCGAGGTCCTTCTGACCCTCCAAACTCATATGAATGATATATCACATAAAATAGAGCATTAGCTTATCAAAACATTATATAAAAACTTAATTGGTCCTTAAGTACCCTCAGCAACACTCATCACATGTAGAAGCAAGAGATATCATATAAGTCATGCAATGTAATTTAAAATATTTTATTAAAGGTTTACAAAAAAAACATATATCAATTAAAGTTACAAAACTAAACTGGTTTACACAAATTAGGCCCAATCCCTCTATTGGATCACAAGAGTACTCTAAAATGCTATTACATCATTATACATTTACAAAAGAAACAAAACATACCTAAAGGACTAATTCTTTGCATCTCTTGTGATGTAGAGGCTTTGATTCTGATCTATACATTTCTTCAACCTACGCATTGAAAAAGTAAGCAATATGCTAAGCATAAAGCTTAATGGTGCAATCACTTTAATATGCACTTATATTTATTCAGACATGTATTTAAATATGCATTAGCAATAGACATTATGTTGAAATAACTTACATGTCACACAACATGCATTAATCACATGGTATAACATTTACATGTTCTTATATGGCATAGAGTAAGCAACAAGCTAAATGATATGATCATCACACATCTCTTCAACACAACTCTTCATCACCACATAGTCAACATAATAGTCTACATGATATCAAATCACATATGTATGTTATCATGCATGCACAATCTATAAGCACATAGGATGTATCCATATGTCATACTTTATATACATGCCATGAAAATGAGATCATATGTCATGTTATATTACTTCATCATTAACCATGATAATTATTAGTTTAATTAATGCCTATATTATAAAGACAACTATCTAAGGCTGGGTAGCAGATACATAGTATCATGCTGGAAAGTTTATGGTATCATGCCCGAAGGCTCATGGTATCATGCCCGAAGGCTAGTGCTTGTCAGCACAATAAGGTGACTCGTAGGTCTTATACTTGAAGGTATGCTAGCAGCTGCTAATATCCTACTTGATTGATCAACCTATCCAAACTAGTTTGTCAATGGTATAGGCATAACTAAACTGATAATGTTCTACCATTTTGGTTATTATTGGCAAAGATATCAATTATTACTTTTTTTAACATATACATCATGGGTTCATACTTTGTACTGTGTACACATATCACATAAGCCAATAGCATAGAGCAGGTCTGTTAACTCACATCCGTGTCATATATCATAGAAATGAGTTATATAGCCAACTTAGACTTATATACACATATAGACATATAAACATCTCATTTTTACTTTTACACACATAAACATAGTAACATATGCATTATCATCACATTCATGCCATACTTAAGTATAATCAACCATTACTCACTCAAGTGCATAGCTCGGGTTTCATGAATGGACAATTCAAGCATATGGCCACATTTCAGGCAAAATCACTTATCAAG
>CANXYI011684801.1:0-10622 GCA_948208565.1 Hura crepitans
TATGTCTATATGTATATATATATATATATATATATATATATATGTATATATATCTATATGTATATATGTATATATATATATATATATATATATATATATATATCCACAAGAGAACTTTACTTGTAAAACACTAAACGATCACAATAAAAGACTATTGCACTATGCACATATATGGTTATACAATTATATGATATTATTCCATAAGGCATTAATTGTCCTTCATCTGTTAGGGCATATCTCAATTTTAGGCAAGACTACTTAGCACTGTAACCTGTGTCCTCAGTGCTCTCCGATAACCTACACATTAAATTAAGAAGCTATGTTAATGGCTTAGCATGCAAAGGCTAACGAATTTACCTTGCTAGAATTATTCTGAGTATAGTTAAATGTATACTTAAGTGCATAATACTATTAGGGTTAGATCATACTTACAAGTCTTAAAAACTTCTTACGAGTAACTTTGGCAGTGAGCTACTATTATTATCATTTCAAATTCTTGTCATAACTTGTTAAGCACACTTACGGCAAATACATATTAATTCCATGCATATATGGGTCTTATTCACACTCAATATCATATACCTTTTGGCATCTCATGGTAAGTCCCATGTACTAATATCACACAGACCTTTAGCTATTGTAACTGGCTAACCATCACTTTTCACTAGAAAACTTCACGTGAATAATTATGTTTCAATATTACATGTGAATCTATATCATACTATTATTCGTAAGTTATGCAACTATAGTCTTGGTAACTTCTACCAATTCCATGTCATGACCTATCTCATAATTCATTGTGTATTGGTATTAGACTATAACTTATAAATTTTATGATTATGGTTTTAAGAGTTATGCATGCATCATGTCATACATGTTTCTTATTTCTTATTTAACTTTCTTTTTGTCCGGTATAACATTTCTCAAATTTAGCATAAATTTACATAAACAGAGCCTTTGGTAACTCACTCCCATAATGACCTTGAGGAAGGGTAAGCAGGTTGATAAGTTGATAACTGTAAGCTGATAAGTATCTATGGCCTTAGCCTCTATTATTGTAAATAGCTCATATGGCACTTGTGGCAAGCTGTAAGTTGATAAGTATCTATGGCCTTGGCCACTGTTACTATAAATTGCTCATATGGTATTTTTGCGGAGTTGTAATTAATGTAGATCTGCATAAGATTCCTTTTTAGCATGCCAAAGCTACCCTAGCCTAAATTCTGTAAGGTTTGCCTTAAGCTCTGAATCTTATTGAAATTTTTAGGTCATAGCTGCATTGAAAAATATACATATTTGGCCATTTTTCTTATATTATTAAATAGTCTTATTTAACTGGTTATGTTTGATACGATGCGATTTATATGCCTAATAGTGTAGCTGTTGACAACACCATAAAAAGTCATAGTCTGTAAAGATAGTTTAGCTCTTAAAGTTGAATTTATTTGATCATGTTATTCATCTTTCAATTTACTCCCTATATTTTCCATTTGACTACTGTGAACTATTTATTCTTCGTTAACTAATAATAAATATGAAGAACATGCAATTAATGTAACTATAACATTTACAATGTCATTTGCAACTATAGAAGGGCATGAATTAATTACATACCCAATATGATGCATGATTTATGAGTTTGATACATGATATGTTACTATTACACAAATATTTGCATGTATGAACTTGTTACTATACTAGTGTGGCATAAGTGCGGGCATAAGCATCAAGTCTTTTAAACGTGCATCATAAACTAAGTGCAATTGTGCAATTCAAGTATACAAGTGTAAGAGAGTGCTAATATACTAGTGATTATGGTTAAATATGTAAACAAGTTGGTTATGGGTCACTTGCTAATTCCAAAAGAATCACCTGGCTATATCTATTTGCAAATTAGAATACCCTAGAGAGAGATTAGTACATACCATATGTTTAATAAGGGAGAATATCCTCAGCATGGGCTAGCACCATAAATAAATTGATTAATCTTACTTATATAAGCTTGTAGGTGTCAATATCCTCATTCGTTGCCTATAACATGTACAATTAGGAATGATTTATTCAAAATTAGTGATCTTACTTAAAATACTCAAGTGCATGTCTAATTTGTAATTATAGGCCCTGTTCCTACTACTTGTTCGAATTAGTATCATATTTATTAACTCACCCTCACCTGTGTATCATGAATCCATGTATCCTTGGCTAATGTAATATAGTGAGCTCTTTAATCCCTATTAATTCACACTCACTTTATGTTGTTGACATGGTCAATGACTTTACCAATCGATATCTTTATTTTTCTAATGTAACTACTCTATTTGGCCTTTGTAATCTAATTACACTAAACATGCCCTGGTTGATTTATTCAATATCTTTTGATTTATTTTGCTATTATCATATCTAACATATACCAATCTATTTTTCTCATATTTAAGAACTTGTTTATTCATTTTCATAATATTAAATTCATGCATGTGGCCATAACAATCCCATAAGTAATAGCATTGTTAGTTCCTTGCTGTGCACGACACACTTTCAATACTAGTAACAATAGCTCGGTTAATGGTTAACTATTTTAACCCTGCCAAAACCTGCATGTCAATTCTTTTATGTGCTATTTGACTCAGTTGCACTTTTAAACACAAAGGGGTTATCTCCAGTAGTCCTTCGTTTGTTTTCTACACTAGTATTTTAATTAGATTGCTTGCATTAGGACTAACTTGATCAATTCATTAGGAAAGACTAAGATCATGTAAAACTATGGAGAATATTGAAATGCTAAAATACTTATTCTAATATCACTTTCACATTCTGGTTGTGCTTATGGTCGTTCTGTTATTGTTTAAACTAACATCTAAGGATATAATACTTTTACACTTAGTGTTTTTGTGCACAATTCCTTATAACTAAATTACATATTTAACTCATAAGTCTTGCTTATATCCTCAATATACGGTTACAATATAACATTATTCCACAAGTATCTACACTACTCTGCAAACCCTCCTAAGCTGTAAAACTCAAACTATTAACTTGCTTGTGAACCTTAAGTATCTTGTAAATATATATGAGATATTCCAAAAGGATTGGAATCCCACATCGCCTAACTATGTACTTGACCCATATCTTTATATACTACTTCTTGACAATAGGCTAGTAAAGAGCAAGTGAGATGGATGGGCTCGCGCGCACGAGCACTAGGCAGAAAGTCCAATTTTAATGCAAATCGATCGATTTGCCCCCCCTACGTGTGAAGATGTGAGGGCCCAGTCCATACAGACATTTTAATTTTGAGATTAATTTTAATTTTCGTAGATTAAAATTAATTTTTGCTTCTTTGAACTAGTCCATTTTTTACCAAGTAAAATGTTTATCCACTTCAAATAATATTTTTCGGATTTTCCTCCATCATATTCTCACCACCATCTCCATATTCTGCTCATTTTTCTCCACCATATATTCCTCTATTTTCTCCACTACTAGCCATTGCACAATGGCTAATTTTTTTCTACTAGTGGTTGCTTGCTGGCCTATAAATAAAACTTCTCTTCATTCTATTTATACATCAAAATAAAATTACACACATCCTTCCTGGATTTTGCAATATTTCTTATCTGTTATTTACTGTTCCTACTGCAAAGTAAAAGAACTTGTTGTATCTTGGGGGGTACGCCAAATTAAACATCTGTGTTGGTGAATTATCCTTAAGGACAGTGTGCTTACACACCTCAAGCTTAGTTGTCAAACTTGCAACTCAACCAACAATCTTAAAGATAACTATAGATGAACCAAATGCTATTACTGCTGCTGCTGTCTCAACCAGGTCCCCGACCACTGTCCATGCTGTTGCTTCCATTGAAGTCTCTGCTGTTCCAATAGTGCCTCTAGTACCCACTATTTCATATGCTAAGCCATTCCTCGATATCTCTAAAATTGAAGTGTTCGACGGAGACAACTTCAAAAGGTGGCAAGAGCGCATATTTTCTATCCTAGACATGCATGGAGTAGCCTTTGCACTCACTGACTCCAAGCCATTAGAATCTTTAGCTAGACAACTAGAGTTATGGATTCATGCAAATATGGTATGTAGACATACAATTATTAGTACTTTTTCTAATGAATTGTTTGATGTCTACTTTTCATACAAGGAAGTAAAAGAGATTTGGGATTCTATGATCACTAAATACACTGCTGAAGATGCTGGCAAACAAAAATTTGTCATTAGTAAATACTATAGATGGGAGATGACTGAGGACAAGGACATCAAGGTGCAAATCAATGAGTAACACAAGCTTCTGGAGGACCTCAAATATGAAAATATCACTTTGTAAGAGGAGTTCATTACTAGTTTGTTGATTGAAAAATTATCAGAATCCTGGAATAACTATAAGCAACAATTGAAACACAAGCATAAACAACTGTCGCTTGTGGATTTGATCACTCACATAATAATTGAGGACACTAATCGAAAGAAAATTAAAGCTTCAAGGGCAAAGGAGATAACTTCAAAGGCAAACATTGTGCAAGATAAAAATCACAAGCAAAATAAAAGGTACGATAATAAAAGTTCTTATTACAAGCCTAAAGTTAATAACCCCACTTTCAAAAAGAAGGGAAATTGTTTTGTTTGTGGAAAGCCAGGTTATCATGCAGCTCAATGTAGAAAAAGAGTGAGAAATGACAATCCTCTTAAACTAAAGGCAAACTTGGTTAAAGGAGATGATGTGATTGTTGCGGTCATTTCTCAAGCTAATCTTGTGACCAATGTGAAAGAATAGGTTGTAGACTCTGGTGCTACAAGGCACATTTGTGCAAAAAAAAGGTGTTTTTACCTCTTACACTCCTGTGGGGGATGGAGAAGAACACGTATATCTTGGAGATTCTTCAACTGTCAAAGTTCTTGGCAAAGGAAAAGTTCTTCTCAAACTCACATCTAGCAAGACTTTGGCTCTCAATGATGTACTTCGTGTGCTTAATATTAGAGCAAATTTAATTTCTGTGACACTATTAGGAAAAGTTAGGGTTAGGGTGTCATTTGAATCTGATAAGATTATAATAACTAAAAATAATGTTTTTGTGGGAAAAGGCGATGGTAATCAAGGACTTTTTGTACTCAACATTTATGAAAGTTTGAATGAAAATGCATGTTCTTCTGCTTACCTTATTGATTCATTTGATATATGGTATGTTAGATTAGGATATGTTAATTTTTCTTATGTTAAGAAAATGAAACAACTTAGTTTAATTACTTGTTCTAATAATACATGTATGCAAAAATGTGAGATATGTGCTGAATCAAAACAAATTAAGAAAACATGTGCATTAACTTTTAGAGAAACTGAACTTCTAAGTTTAATTCATACTGATTTAGGAGATTTAAAACAAATAATAACTAGAGACGGTAAAAAATATTATGTAACCTTTATTAATGATTTTTCTAGATATACTAAAGTATATTTGCTTAGAAATAAAGATGAAGCTTTTGATGTGTTTCTTAAATATAAAGTTAAAGTAGAAGATTAATTAAGTAGAAAGATTAAAAGAGTTAGATCAGATAGAGATGGTGAATATATTTTACTTAATAATTTTTGTGAAAAAGAAGGAATAATTCATGAGATAACTCTACCTTATTCTCCTAAATCAAAAGGAGTGGTTGAAAGAAAAAATAGAACATTAAAAGATATGATGAATTGCATGCTTATTAGTTCAATGCATTTGAAAATCTTTGGGGAGAAGCAATATTTTCTGCATGTCACTTACAAAATAAGATACCATATAAGACAACTAGTAAAACACCTTATGAACTTTGGAAAAGTTATCCACCTAATTTGAAATATTTAAAAGTGTGGGGGTGTCTTGCTAAAGTTATGTTGCCTGATCCTAAGAAAAGAAAAATAGGTTCTAAAACTTCTGATTGCATGTTTATCGGTTATGTTGAACATAGTTTTGCCTATAGGTTTCTTGTTTTGAAAAGTGATGCGCTTGATTATAATACTATACTTGAGACAAAAAATGTTAAATTTTTTGAGTATGTGTTTCCTTTAAAAATTAATAATGTTTCTTATGCATCTATTATTGAAAATAGTTATGAAAATGAGGATTTGAGAAGAAGTAAAAAATGAAGAAAAGAAAATTCTTTTGAAAACGATTTTTACACTTATCTTGTGAAAAATGATCCTTTAACTTATTTAGAAGCAATTTCTTCTTCTGATGCACCATTTTGGAAAGAAGCTATTAAAATTGAATTTGATTTTATTTTACAAAATAATACTTGGAATTTAGTTGATTTATCTCTTGGAGCAAAAACTATTGGTTGCAAATGAATTTTTAAAAAGAAAATTAATCTTGACGGTTCTATTGATAAAAATAAAGCAAGACTTGTTGCAAAAGGTTTTACTCAAAAGTAAAATATTGACTATTTAGACACTTTTGCTCTTGTAACCATAATTTCAAGTATTCGTATTTTAATTGCTTTGGCTTCAATTCATAGACTTTTTATTCATCAAATGGATGTCAAAACAACATTTTTAAATGGTGATTTAGAAGAAGAAATTTATATGGAACAACCCGAGAGTTATGTGATTCCTGATTAAAAGAATAAAGTTTGTAAACTTCTCAAATCCTTGTATGGATTGAAATAAGCTCCTAAACAATGGCATGAGGAATTTGATCAAGTATTAATAGGTCATGGTTTTTCATTTGTTAAAGTGGATAAATGTGTGTATACCAAGCTTCTTGGTAGTGATTGTGTGATTATATATTTATATGTAAATGATATGTTGATTTTTAGTACTAGTCTAAATTTAGTACGTAAAACAAAATATTTTTTTGCATCTAAATTTGATATGAAAGACATGGGTGAAGAAAATGTAATATTGGATGTTAAAATCATAAGAAAAGGTGATGGTATTATGCTATCATAAGAACATTATGTTGAGAAACTTCTTAGAAAGTTTGGATATTTTGATGTCAAACCTATGAGTACTCCTTATGATGCTAACACTCAATTAAAGAAAAATAGAGGTGATCCTATTGCTCAATTTGAATATGCATAGATTATTGGGATTCTGATGCATTTAATGAAATTTTCTCGACTTGACATAGCATATGCTATGTTTAGATTGAGCAGATATACACACAATCCAAACCATGAGCATTGGGTTGCAATAGTCAGACGGATGAAATATTTGAGAGGTACCATAAACTATGGTATTCTATATAGTGAATTTTCTACTGTATTAGAAGGATACAGTGATGCCAATTGGATTTCAGATTCAGATGAGATAAAATCCACTAGTGGTTATGTATTCACCTTTAGTGGTAGTGCAATTGCATGGAAATCAGCCAAACAAATTATTATTGCTAAATCCACTATAGAGTCTGAATTTATTGCCTTGGAGTTGGCTGGTAATGAGGCTGAGCGGTTGAAAAACTTCTTTGCAAATATTCCAGGCGTGAAACCAACGCCTTCAGTTTTAATGTATTGTGATTGCCAAGCGGCAATAGTCATTGTAAAGAACAAATCTTTTAATGGTAAAAATAGACATATCCGTTTGAGACATGATATGATAAAGCAGCTGCAAAATGATGGAATTATATCCATTTATTATATGAAGTCAGAAGTGAATTTGGTCGATCCTCTGACAAAACCATTGGGTAGAAAGTTAATAAATGAAACATCGAGGGGAATGGAATTCAGCCAATTAGAGACATCAATAATGGTAGTAACCCAACTTATGAAATTGGTGATCCTATGAATTATGTTCATATAGGTAATAACAAGTCATTAGTTGATTTATTGAGTGCTATAAAATTATATTCCTCTTATGGTGTAAATAATGCAAAAACTATAATAAAAGTGAGAATGAGCTAAAACTCTTAATCAAATTTCATATCCTTTATAGGTGGTGTATTAACTGCAGTATACACTTGATGAAATGACGTATATGAGTGTGGAGCAGGGCCACTCCTATGAGATTTGTGACATAATCTCTAGAGCACTTATGAAAACCAGGCACGCACATGGCCTATTTGTGCACAACCGCGTTAAAATAACAGATATTGTGAGATATAATGTGATTAGTGAGAATTCTAGTTTACAAATTGAGTAATTGGTTCATAGAAGCTTAAAGCTTCACTGATTATTTGGTAAGTTATATCTCATTTTTTCCAATTCTAGTTCGTAGTCCAAGTACACCAGAATCGATGCATTATATCTTAAGGAATCCAGCAAATTACTTTTTTCCAGTCCTTTTTGGAATGTGGGGGATTATTGTAAATATATATGAGATATTCCAAAAGGATTGGAATTCCACATCGCCTAACTATGTCCTTGACCCATATTTTCATATACTGCTTCTTGACAATGAGCTAGTAAAGAGCAAGTGAGAGAGATGGGCTCGTGCAAACGAGCACTGGGCGGAAAGTCCAATTTCGGTGCAAATCGATCGATTTGTCCCCCCCGCGTGTGAAAAAGACGCTAGGGCCCAATCCATGCAAACATTTTAATTTCGAGATTAATTTTAATTTTTACTTATATGAATTAGTCCATTTTTTACCAAGTAAAATGTTTATCCACTTTAAATAATATTTTTCGGATTTTCCTTCACCATATTCTCACAACCATCTCCATATTCTGCTAATCTTTCTCCACCATATATTCCTCCATTTTCTCCACTACTAGCCGTTGCATAACGGCTAGCTTATTTTTCTTTACTGGTGGTTGCTTACTGGCCTATAAATAGCACTTCTCTTTATTCTATTTACACACCAAAATAAAAATACACACGTCCTTCCTGGATTCTGCAATATTTCTTATCTCTTATTTACTGCTCCTACTGCAAAGTAAAAAATCATGTTGTATCATAGGGGTACATCAAATTAAACATCTGTATTGGCGAATTATCTTTAATAACAGTATCTTTACACATCTCAAATTTAGTTATCAAACTTGCAACTGAACGAACAAAGTATACATACCTAGTCAAATATTCCTAATTGCAGTTCATGATGGCTATAAAAATAAGTATGGTATTTATAATTGTACACCCATCTTTGGCCCAACTCTCATACCCGATTACACACCACTACATGAATCATACTTGTATTTATACCGATTTCCATATTATTCTCGCTGTCACTAACATGGTTGTTCACTTTGTCAATTGTTTCGATTCCTTAATCATCGCAATAGCCATCCTCGTAAGTATAGATCCGCACACAACCAGTCCACCCAAATGAATAGTATTGAACCTACGAAATTAATACCTGAAGGGTTACATAAATACTAAGCTATAGAATTAATACCTAAAGATTTACATAGCTGATTATTCCTACTGGATAAATAATCTCTCATTTACAAGATGAAGCTTATCTATCTTAAGCTGAATAATCAATCTGAAGCTATAACCAACAAGCAAAAGTGCCTATATATTCTCGATGTTTTGCTGCACATATGATTCGGTAAAAACAATGAAGAATTCTCCCTCTACTAACTGTTTAATATCAAGCATCTTTTAACTGAATATGGTTGCCATGGTCCATGCTCCCCATACCAATTATACTTGAGCAATAACCAACGACAAGAAATCAACAGGGATTAAAATGAAAGCAAAATTCCTTCATCCTTGGTTTATATATATTCTCAATTTCATACTTTCTTTTTTCTTCGTGCCTAATTTTCCATTGATTTCTCTATTGGGGGTGTCAATTCTGCAAAAAATCCTATAGGTTGCTACTACCGAATCAGATGAACCCTTATACTCCTGGTTTTCCCCTAAAACCCGAAGCATCGCTTGCTAGAAATCAATAACCTCTATTTTGCTCAAGCTCATCATCTCCCTAGTACCCCGAATTACTGTCGCCCCCATTACTGTAGCTGTCACTGCGTCGTCTCCCGCTGCGTCACGTGTTGCTACAGAAGTAGCGCTTGCTGCCTCCTCCTCTCTTTTCCCCTTTTTCTTTCCTTTCTCCTTTTCGTTGTAGCACTCGGGTTGCCTACTGCTACTAGAATCATTGCTTGTTGAATTCAGCTGTAAAATTTGCTTCTGCAGTTCAAAGTGGCCTCTACCACCGTACTGATGGTGTCGATGTCCCGGGGTGGACATATGCTGTCGAGCAGCTGCAGCCTTGAATTGTCCCTCTCTCTATGTGCTTCGGCCTCCTGTCCCATTCGGTTGCTGGCCTCTGTTGTGGCCAGCTCCTCTCCCTTTTTTCTTCTTTTTGTGTTCTTTTTTGGCTGCCTAATAAGAGGAACTCTCTAGTTTAGCCCTTTTAAACCGACTTAAGGGATAATTTTCCTTCTTTAATCCTCATTCTTTTCCTCTTTTTTTATTATTTATTTTTTAACAAATAAATATCGGGCCAACTTCTTTATACTCCCAATAGTTTAAATTGACTTATGCCAAGAAAGCTATTTTAATTATATACATTATATTGTTCTTGTATCAGGTATAATTAAATTTAACTCGTAATATTGTCATCCTGTCTTGGGCTTTTAAGATTTTAGTTCATTTGCTTATACATAACATTTTATCTTTCAATTCGATTACTTAACATCCCAACATCTTAATTAAATTTTTTTTGAATCAAAAACATCAACTCAGGTCAACTCAATTAAACAA
>CANXYI011684820.1:0-11822 GCA_948208565.1 Hura crepitans
ATTTCTACACCTCAAATAACTTTATAAAAATCACTTGGTTTGAGATCAACTTACCTAATTTTGAGTGGCCAAAAACACCCATCTTTCATCTTCTTTTGCCCTCTAAAATTCATCTCTTTTTAACCAATTTAGAGGGGCTAAGGTGTTAGGCATAAAAGAGTGACCTTTCTAGAGTATTATTTGGTGAAATTAAGGTGTAAAAATGGTGAAGTAAGGAAAAATGAATCTCAGCCATGGAGCGAGGATTATTTACATATTTATATGGTAAATGGATGGTTGAGATTAAAAATCAACATTTACACACGGATGGCTAGGATATTTCTATGTGTATTATCCTTAAGAATATCATTTAATCATTTCCACCTCATAAATCCTTTGTTTCCACTTAGGTGGCCAAGATTTATTATGATACTATTTAATCTAATGGCAAAAAATGCTCCTTACACAATTATTTGTCATTTTCCTTACACATATATACATGTAATTGAATTTATTTTATTATTTTTTTCTCAATGTTTCCATCTTTAGAAATTTCCAACACTATGATTTTTGGATTCCTCATAATTTTTAACCATCAAGATGTGTCACTTTTGAAAATTTCTGAGCACATTTCTAAATTTTTCCATTCAGCTTTAAGCAATTTACAGTCTGCTGTAGACCATAGTTTAGATTTTATTTTTGACTTTTAACCTCTTATATGACTTTAAATGCATCTCAAATTTCACCATAAATACATCTTATACTTAATACTAATTTTTGGTTCAGTTAGCTCCATTTGGCTTGAGAACACTATTCACGGCTCGAGTGGCACTATTCATCGAGGCTTGTTCCTCGAACCTCATTTTTCTCACACTTTCTCATCATTAATAGGCTACATGTCACTTTTTTATTACTCCCATGCGTCTCTTCTTTTTTGATCATGAATAGTAAATTTTCCATTTTGCCCTTGTCTTTTCATAAAATTACCATTTTGCCCTTCAATCATTTTTCACTTCGTAGTTCAAACTAGACTTTACATGATTTGTATATCCATTTCATTTCCCACTTTTTCTTCTAATTATATTTCTATCCTTATGAAAGTCGGACCGAAAGTCGGGGTGTGATAGTTTGAATTTGATAACCCAAGTTTGAGTACTTGTGAAACCATGCTATTATCTCTTTATTTTTCTTTTATAGCATCACACGTGCCCCTTTCTTTTTTTTTTAATTTTCCCTTTTTGACTTTCTTTCTTTTAGAATCATAACTCCACCACTTTCTTTCAAAATCCATTGAACTTTCTTTATTTTTCTTTCTTTTAAAATAATTATCCACTCGTTCTTTCAAAATCCCTAAGCCCGTGGCCATCATTCCACCTCTTTATTTCTAAATGAAGTAGTTAACTAAAATCAAAATCCAAAAACCCCTAAATCAAAATCAAAATGTGTAATTTCTAAAGGCAAAATCTCTTATTACTTTCCATTAGCAAAGAATTCTTTATTATCATCTCTAAAAATAGGTCTTAAATCTTCACTAATGGAAAATCTTAAAGCAAAACATACTTGACATAATTAAAGCTCCTGTCTTACAAATCAAAAGCTTCTAAAGTTGGTACATGAGATTAATATATTCTTGCACTTTTATTTTTAGAGCTTATTTTGCATTATTTTTAATTTCAAATAGTTTTTTATCCTTATATTTATGAAGAGAAGAATAAAATACCTAAATAATATGCTTAAGATAAGTTTATATAGATGTCTTAGTTTGTAATGTTTTAATCAATATTGAAATTCATAATGATGTATAGGGATCATAAAGCTAAATATATGTAAAAGAGATCTTAAATTCCAATATGATAAAAAAAGTGTTTGAATTGCAAAATATGGTTGTTGTGAATTGACTACTTATTTATATGTTTTGCCAAATATTTTGGCAAGTGACACTATTTGCTACTTAAAAGTAAATTTTGATAGCCCCTAATTTTGCTTGCTTCACTTAAAGTATGGCTTTTTAAAAAAAAATTGAGGTTTTTCAGAGCTATTTGGTCTAATTTTTTTGGTTATTTGGTTTAAGCTCCCTAAAAAATTTAAGGTCAACTTGGGGTTTTTTTTTTGTTGAAAATCTTGAGTTTTAGGTTGCAACCTTACTTGCCCAATGTTCATCCCTAAATATGAAGACTTTAATGCCTGAGAATAAGAAGTACGATAATAATTTGTAGTAATTATAAAGGCAAAAGAAATTGGTTTCTTTAATTTTAGTTTTCTAATTTGTGATATGGTAATCATATGATGATTATTTGAAGTGGAACTTGGTGGAAATGAACTCATTGGAACCATTTTGCCATATCTTTCCAAATTATCTATAATATAACCATGGGAAAGTTATCTTCTACACTATTTCAAGGGGAGGATAAGCTAGATAAAGCTTTAACAAAATTTTATAATATCATAGTAGGTAACTTGGAAATGATGGGTTAATTTGAATTTGTTAATGGCAATAAATAGACAGTGTTAAGTGAAGAAAATGACATGTCTAAATTTGATTTAACCAATGTTGAACATGGCAAATCAAACAAAGTAATAATAGTAGGCATGGCATATATGGTGGTGTTCACATTAGGTTGCTTAGAGAAAGGAAAAATTTGTTTATCAAGCATAACATGATGTGAGACAAATAAGTTATTAGATTAAACAAAAAAAGCATTTATAGCCCTATGCATTCAACTTTATCTTAGAAGAAAACATGGTTTAGATATTATTGATAATTTATGTTAAGAATAAAGGCGTAGCCATGAGTAGCACAAGCAAAAAACATTCAAGAAGCATTATAACTTAATTTTTAGTTAAAGAATCTTTAAAAAGGAGATAAATTATTAAGACTTTGAGTTTGTAATATAAATATCAAAATCAAAGGCATTAGTCCAAAATTTATGAGGTATAGAAGCATAATATATGAGAGCTCAAATACTGGTTTTTATAACATGTCTACATTTATATTCAACATTCCTATTTTGTTTAGGGGCGTAAGGGCATGAAAAATGTTTTAGATCCCATTGTTATCGAAATAATCACTTAAATGTTGAAATTCACACCTAATTGGCTAGAAAGCCTTTGTAGTTCTATTAGAATATTTTTCAATAATAACATGAAATTTTAAATGCATGAAACATTATATTTATATTTCAAAAATTAGATCTATGTGTATTTGGTAAAATGATCATGCAAAATAACAAAGTTATGAAAATCATCATTTGACATTACTGAGGAAGGTCTCCACAAATCAAAACAAACTAAATCTAAAGGGCTAATTGTAACACACCAATTTACATATCATATAAATCCTTTTTAGAGAAATAACTAGGGGCTAAATATTATCGATGCATAAGGTAGAATAAAAAGGGTGTAAATGCCTGAATAAAAAATGTCTTAAGGACCTACTTAAGGCTTATTTTTATCGATGATCATTAGACTTATACCCTAGTATCAGATTAGTAACAATAAAAAAATTTTGTAATTGAAACATATCTAAACATCTATAAGTATGCAAGAAAAGTCACCTTCACTAGTTTTACTAGATTTCTAATTAAAAAATAAAGATATGACTATTGATGTTAGTTGAAAAATGGCATATATAAATGCCATATCACTTGAAAAAAAAAGATGGAATTGTTAGCTGTGCAAGTGGCAATGCAATAGTGTTTTTTTTTGTCTTTATGTACAATTGGCTCTGCCATATGTATAGTTGTGTAAGAATGGCTACCTAAAAGACTAAGGAATGATCCCTAATAGAGATAAAATGAAGAATGAGAGTGAATAGACCCCATTTATAGGTCATCACAAGCATTAAAATTTCTTTTAGGTAGGAGAACCATCGTACGACCCTTTTGAATAGTCGAGTGATTATATCGAATAGTCTTGCAATTGTATCAAACAATTAAGCAATTATATTTTTTTAGAACAATTGGAATAGTTTAAATTCCATTCAAACTCTACTTTTGAGTCTCTAAAAACTTAAAATCTGACTAGGAACATATCATTCAAGTTATGATTAGACTATACATCTAATTTAGAGTTGGAAAAAGGATCTAAGCACTTAGAATTCAAGCTTATAAATAACCTTTACCTCTTCACTATCATTGATAGAGATAATACACATAATTCACATAATACACTAAAAATTAAGAAGTAGAGTTTCTTGAGAGCTCTTATCAGTTTGTTTGAGAGTTAATATTCTAAAAATCATTAATTTAGAATATTATTGAGAGTTTAGAGCTATTGTAAAAGTGTTATAGCTATTCAAAGGAGTTCTTGGAGGAGTTTTTCCATAAATTTGGTATTCTATCATCACAAATCGTTCGGTTACTTGAATCATCATTATTAGTAAGTTTTAAGGGCTAGAATGCACATTATTCATCATGAAAATCATGTTTTCATAATTGTTATATGGTTAGTTTCTTTAAACATTATGTTTTCCAACAAAATACTATTGCATGTTTTGATTATTCATCATGAATATAACTTTGATTCTTTTTCATATGATTTCTTATAATATTGGTTGCTAATATTGTGTTTTTAAGTTATAATCATGTTTTCATCACTTATATAGGTTTAATAGCATCAAAATCATGTTTTCCTATGAAATACAACTTTATATTTTATTTATTCATAAAACTCATCTTTAATCTTTGTTTGTATAATTTTGCATGGTAGAAGTTGTTTAAATCATATTTTTGAATCATAAACATGTTTTCCAACTCATATGAATAATGGTATGATTATATGAGAATTATATCGCATATTGAAGTAGTTACATTAGTTAAAGTTTCATATTATGTTTTATTACAAATGTACATTTTATTTTATCACAATTGTATCATTTATGTGTATGATGTGAATTTAGATCTTAGAAAATTGCATTTTGTATTAGAGAGCATGGTTTCACTGGTTAATATGGAAAGTGCACACTGATTACTAGACGTAATGTTTATTAAGTGTCAACCATGAATCCAGTTCTTTGATTATTAATGGCTTAGTCCCTATCTTGGGTTAAAGCACCTATGCCACGTATATTAGTTCTTGGTTTGCACCGAGTGGTGACTCCTGACATCTGTCATAAGCTTTATCCAGCTCTTAGTGGTGGCTTCATTAGGGAAAAGTAATATCACACTTCTCAAAATATGGTTAGCATTGAAAACTCATTCGTCAGTTTATGTGTTGGGCCTTATATTAAACTTTGAAATTGTGACTATCTACCTTTTTTGGACATTGTGAAATGCTCAAGCCCTTAAAAGTCTAACTTGTAAGGGATACTTTCTATCTTAGTCTATGTCTAAACCTTAAGCCCCATATAGGATAAAACCCTAGATCCACCCCTAGTTACCTTTTTTGTTGTGATTAATTTTAATTTTTGTTAGCCACGTTAATTTGAAGTCTTTCATAACCACCTTAAAATTCTAAGGGAAGACCTTTCCATTTCCCATGGAGAGAAGGTTATGATTTACTTCAAATAAACCCAACTAGCTAGAATTCAAATTCAATAGGTAGCACATTATGAGTAGCATTCATATGTCCCAATTGATGTATGAATTGAAACCCCAGCTAGGATAGAAATGCATTTACCTTAAGTAGGAGTAATAAGGTTAGAAGGATCGCTTGTTGTTGCACTATATATCTCATGCATAGATAATGTGCCTTTTCTTTTTTTTTTGTCAACATTATTTGTATTTCATCCTTAATAAATGTTTCTTTATTACCCTATATGGTGTTGTGTAACACTTAAAAATCTTGGGGTTGTGAATAGTGAAACCCGAGGATCATGAATAGTGACTTTTAAGACATGATTAAGGCTTTCTTATTGATCATTAGTACATGCTGTAAATAGGTTGTGGGTGTAATTTAATATGAAAATAAGGACGTTTGGATGATTAACAAGTGATAGCAAATTGTATTGTGAATAGTGAATCTCAGAGTTTTGGATAGTGACTTCTAGGATGTGAATGGAGTTTTTAACCTTACTGATTAAGGGTTTATGTAACTAACAAGTTGTGGATACAATTTGGCATAGAAATGAGAACATTTGAATGGTGAACAACTAATAATAAGTGTGTTAGTGAATAGTACCTCTCGAAATATGAATAGTGCTTCTCAAGACTCAAGTCATATTAATATTATAGAATGATAGTATTAATTATAAAAAATTTCTGGGAAAGGTTTGAATTAGAAATAAAGGCATTAAGATGGTTAAAAAAAGTTAAGTTTTTTTTATAGTGTATTGTGAATAGTGACACAGTTAAAGTTGAATAAAAAAATATTATGTTTTTATTCAGATAGACCTAGGAATACAACATCCTAAGGCTCAAATATTGTAAGAAGTGTCATAAAAGTGGAGTTGGAATTTTTAAATATCAAGAAGTATTTTATAAAAATTCAATTAAAGTTTAAAGTATCGATTTTAAATAGAATTTCAAGATTTTTGAGCATGAATTTTTCAAGACTCTTGGATATTATTAGAAGTGGATTATTAGGACCATAAAATGTGTAAATTGTAGGAAGGAATTAAAAAACTAAAATTTAAAAAGGTATAAAAGATTGTTTTCTTGGTCAATGGCTAATATTTAAGTGAGAAAGGTCAAATTTTCTTGATCAATGGCTGTTAGAATAGCCCTTCTATTCTTTTTAAGGCCAATGACAAAGGGAGGCCTTATTTTCTCTTTAATTTGGTTCATTTAAGCCATTTTATGCTAGAATAAGTTATTTTATAGACCATATGAGCTATTTTACTCATTGATTAAAGAAAATATATTGTAAATTATAAAGAATTAGATATTTTATTCCTTGGATGAATAGTAACACCTATTCAAATAACTTATTATTTTCACCTTTGATATTTTTCTTGGGTATATTAGGTCCTAATAAGAGCTATGGAATGTTGGTTTGATGAATTGAAGCAAATTATAATTTTTGTGAATTTTTGTGAGTGTGAGAGGTGTATTTTGAAGAGGAAAGAGTAGAAATCAAGGGAAAAAGGGAAAAGAAGGTTTATGGAGACATTAAGGAGTAAACTAAAGTTATTCAAGTAACTTTATCCATTAATTACATGACCTAAGATGAGTATGTAAATGTAAAAGTACATATGTATGTAAAAAATTATGAAATTTAGTGTATGTATGCATGTGTAATTGGTAGATTGAGGTGTATGATGTATTTAAAAGTGGGATTGAATGTATATATGTATATAATAGTGGAATTAAGTTATGTGTATATATATGTGTGTGTGTGTGTGTGTGTGTTAAGATAATGTTAAGGTTGAATGAAATTTGATTAAAGGGTGATTGTAATAGTGGCCGAATGATACCTAAGATAAGAGAGAAGTAAGTTTAGATAATAATCAATGAGATTGTAAGATATTAAGAAATCTAAATGTAAGACATGTGCATAGGCATATAGAGAAGTTACTAAATAAATGATACGTAAAGGATGTAACATGGCTTGTAGTATTCTAGGAAAAACATGTGTATGATGTTATGAAAGCATAAAGTTGTATCATATAGCATAATATGTAAGTAAGATGTGCATGGCATGAAATAAAGAAACATGTGTAATAAATGTATATTAGCATAATTAATATAAGTAAAGAATATAAGGTGATTGTATAGACGAAACTAGTAAAGGTAAATAAGTAAAACTTAAGTGAGTGTATGCAAAATTCATTGGTGTAATTATATGTGACTTTTTCACATAAAGTGTGTAATGGTTTAGTATGCATGGATAAAATGAAAATTGATGCATAATGAGTTTAGTTATTGAGAAGTCTTAAGAGTGTGATACTTTATAATGTATAATAATAAGAAAGAATTAAAGTGTGAGATATATGAGTTACTTAATCTCAAGTGTGTAGGTTATACCCTTTTAAGCAAATGTGTAGTGTAGAATAATTTATAAATAAAATTGGTAATTAAGTAGTGTTTTATACACACTCACACACATACACACATATATGATTGATATGTAAAATGAGCTAATATTGAAATTTTAAAGTATGTGTTCTATTATAGCCAAATGTTATGTGCATGTGCAAAGTGATCTTGCATGAACAACTAAAGCATGTATATTGTATACTTGAAGTAATGATTAAGTGTTTCCAATTATATGCCTAAATGGTGATTTAATTTATTTCAAATTGAATAAATGTGTATATATCTTTATGAGGCCAAATGGAATAGTTGAATGTGAACATGTGTGTAATGGTTTCTTATAAATGTTTAGTGTATGTATGAATTTTTTATAAAGTGTGTTGTAGCATAAAGATATGTGTGTCATATGAAGCTTGGAATGCACTTTGAGCTAAAAAGTTAAATTGGTCTAATGAATTTGATTAAAGACAATTGAATACATGATAATGAAATTTAGGAAAAATTATAAGTGATAAGATAGAACTATGTGAGATTATAAAGATTATAGTTAAAAAAGTGGAATAAGATAGATATGACTTAAATACGTACAATATGAGAGAGAAATGAAACATATGAATTATATAAATGTTTTTTTTTACATGTATCACTAGTATATATATGAACTTGAGTTAATGAAAAATTACAAAGAATGATGATATGGGTAAAATAATAGGTTATATCAGTATGATCATGTATAGAGAGGAACATATAAGCTTGTATATATATTTCATAAGTGTATGTAGAACTATTTGAAAGTAACGCAAGCCCATATGAGTTAGACAGTTTAGACTGGATAAGTTGATTAGTTAACTAGGGATAGATAGCAACTGTTAAGGTACTTCAGTGCCTCTCTATGTGGGTGTAGCCACTGTGAGGTCACTGTATAACTATGCAAGTGTAGCCATCATTAGGTCATAGGGTCATTACATAACTATGTGGGTGAAGCTATCATGAGGCCCATAGGGCCACTACATATTTGATAAAACCTTTATTATTGAAATCTCGTTATCTAGAATTAGGATATTGTCTTTCAAATATGGGAAAAATTAAATGGGAAATTGGTATGTATAAATAATTATAAATAAAGAAATGCTGAGAAAGATTTAAACTTAATGGATTAAAATTAATATCACTATATGTTTTAAAATTATATGCAATGTATGATATTTGTATGGTTTCTTGGGATACAATTATGTGAGGACAAAGTAGTTATGTGATGATTTGTTATGTAAATCTTGGAATATGGATATTATGATAGAAAATGTAATTTTATAGGTGACATCATACTTATAATAATGTATGAAGTTGAGTCATAAGAGCGATTTACATATATGCTTACTATCATAATAAAATAAATTGATAAGTAATA
Organism: Hura crepitans; assembly: GCA_948208565.1. Classification (NCBI taxonomy): domain Eukaryota; kingdom Viridiplantae; phylum Streptophyta; class Magnoliopsida; order Malpighiales; family Euphorbiaceae; genus Hura; species Hura crepitans. The sequence goes on from CANXYI011684820.1 coordinate 9,298, forward strand.
AGATATAATATAAGTTTTAATATTTTAAATGGGTAGTAGATTCGAGTATTAATATGAATATGTATATTCAAGAATTTTACAGTAATTATTGCTAAGGGATATACATACATATATATATATGTGTGCGTGCATGCGTGTATAAGAAATTGTTTATATTTGATATATAGATAAGTTGTGACTGAGTTATGTATTGTTAATAGGAACATGTTATGTGATAATAAAGTTTAAATTGTTAGTGTGGTATGAAATGGCATGTATGGACATTTTATTAATAGATGCACCATTAAGCTCTCAAGCTTAGCGCATTGTTTGTTTATGATGTATAGGTCCTACATGGCGGGTTGGTAAAGATTATACAACGTAATGAAGAGCATGAAGATTAAGGAAGGCTATCAATTAGTGTATTTCTTAGATGTAATTAATGTGTACATATATTTTTTGATTATGAGGTGTACAAGCACTCATATGTATTCTTTTAAGGGATATGAGCTTCTATTGTATCAAAAATATCTATGAACTCTTCTGATGGAGTATGTGTGTGTGTGTGTGTGTGTGTGTGTATATACACACACACTTATGTATATGATGGTGTATTATTTGTTCAACTTTGATTTATGTTATAGTGACATAATATATTTATGGATTAGCATGTTTATGAGATGAATGTTGCTCCTTATGTATAATTAAGAATGAGATGTAGTTATGTTTATTGGGATGATCAAATGGATCATGGAGTTTGATTGTTTGTTGTAGAGAATATATAAGTGTTGTTTTATGCAAGTTACTATTTGGGCCAGTGTCATTGGATAGTAGTTATGCTTTCGGATTTTCACACAATGATCTTTAATAGTATAACTATGATGTAGTTTTTTTTTGTTAAGATAGATTTTAATAAGTTGTATATTAAGATATGTTGTTAATAAGGTTTTAAATCATATGGGTTATAAGTAAGATATAATGTCAAGTGAGTTTGGATATCGGTTATGTGTTGCCTCTTATTTAGGTCTAGCAAAAGGACTAGGTAAAGGGTATCACATGTTGTGAACCATGAGCCTACTTTTCTTTTGCTCTAACTTAGAGGGATTGCTTGTATATCCATCCTTCACAAGCCTTGTAACTTCGAGTATATCAAATGGTGAACTAATCGGTTACCTTACCCTTAATTAAGAAGACTCGTTAGGAGGGTCCCCTACTTGTAGAAGCCATTAAGCCCTTAAGACTAAACCAAAAGCCCACATAGTGAGCCTAGTAACTCTCCTTAGTTGTATGCATTATCATTATGAATGTCATATAGGCTTGTTGTATTGAACCTTGTTTAACTTGTTTGACATTAAACTAAGCTCATTAGACCTTTTTATCTAGATAGGCTCAGCCTAATTTCATTTCAAACAAGACATAAACACTGTCCAATATTCTAGGCTATTACTTTTGCATACGTTTTAAATATGAAATAGTTTGGCCCAAGCCTGACTTTAGGATACTTAGGTAGGCTACCTAAGAAAAAATGGCTTAATCACATGTGCAAATTTAGTGCTTTATCCACATAAGAATCATATACACGTATACACATACATTATAAGCCTATACCTTATATTCACATATCATGCTTACCCATACATCTGTATCATGAATTTGCACTTTGAATCATGCATCTTCATGTTGTAAAAGGCCATTATCTTTTTTCATGCATCTGTATATCCACACCCTATTAGATTTTTATGCTTTCACTCTTGTATGCATAACATACATCATTAGATACATTTTTTATCACCTCATCTAGATATAGGCACACCTTACTTTGGCACACATTATATACGTTGCACATTATGTTACATCCTATATCATCTAGAATAGGTATACCATGCACCCATGCATCAGCATGTGTTATGTAGACTATTAGAATCATTACACTCTTTAAGAATAGGTAGGTATTATATAGGCTACTAAAATAATTTTATAATAGGAATATCATGAATTCATGCATGAGTATGCATTAAACTCTCACTTGTACCTTAATATGCATCATATACCTTAGCATATAAAATTCTTTAACTCTCATTCATGCACCATTAGATTCATTTGATGTCCTATAGGTTTTATTAATAGGTATAAGTTTATATCCCTACATCATCTATCATACATGTTAGGCATACATTCATACATCTAACATTATGTAAAAGTCACAATTGTCTTCTAGCCTACGACACATTCCTCTTGAAATTAAATCATGCATATTATGAACATGGTAACCCAAAATTTTGTTTAATCTACTTAGGTCTGCCCAATAGCAAAGACTATAGTGTATCCTTAAAATCATGCATTCTCATCAATTAAATATACAATCATATATCTTGAAAAATCACTTTGTATTTTTAGGTGTACTGCACATACATGCATTAGCATACATCATACATCATTCATACAATAGCTAGATGTAACACAAATTATTAGAATTGCTTTATGCTAGCACATATGCTCCCTAGTTTGTTTTACTTAGTATAGATTTGTCATGTATCCATGTATTG
>CANXYI011684822.1:0-11389 GCA_948208565.1 Hura crepitans
GATTAAAAGGCATGTGTATTGTGAAATCCTTATAAAGGATTTCATAAAGTTAAATTAAGCAAATTAACAGATTGTGTTGAGAATAAATTATAACATAAAAATAGCAATAATAAGAAGAAAATTATTAAACTTGGCAACTTAATTATTATTATATATTACAAAGAAAAAAAGTGATATAAAAACCTTAAAGTATAATATTTTAGGAGACATAGAAGTAAGGAAGAATGAACATAAGTTATCAGAAAAGAGATACAAGAGCTATGTACAAAAAGAGATGAAATACAATCAACTGACATTAGTAAAAAGAATGAAACCTGAGTAAAGGACATGGTAAGGTAATGAGATTGGAAAGAGGTTAAAAGAAATTTGATTAATAAATAAAGTAAGCTGATTAATCACGGATATGAATTAATATAGATTGTAACGATTGTGATGGATAATGGAAAAAGAATCTTGGGATTGATGGTTGTTTATACATTAGATAGGTTTACCGATCAACTAGGGATTAGCAGCTACTAAAGGCTGAGTCTGCATAGCTTTTAGCCTATGTATGGCAAGTGCAGCCACTGAGTATTGCTTTAAGCCTACACGCTCTGGGTATTTAGAGGCTTACGATTGATCCCTCCTGCCCACTCGTGGATATTGGGAGGTCCTATAGGGTAGATCCCTACTATCCACTCTCTATCTTATTTGTATTGATTTTACTAGGATATTGGGAGGTCCTATAGGACTGACCCTTGCTATCCCCTTTTCGATATTGGGAGGTTCTTAGGAACTGATCCCTACTATTGGGGGAAGGGTGTGTATAGACACTGAGGTCCATAATGTGGGCTATTGTATATCTTTATCTTTTGTCTGATTCTCGAACTAGGTTGGTGCAGCTATCGAGGGCCAAAATGGGGGGCACTTCACATTGTGATTTCCTATTATCTAGTGGTTGGGATTTCTTCCAGAACATTGTGGGTATAAATGGGTCAATCAAGGGAATTGAACAAATTCTTAAGATATTTTAAAGAAACAAAAAGAAAATTGTGATGAAAGAAACAACTTATAAGTAATTACCTTCAGAATAGAAAATGAGCTATTAATAGACATAGAGTAAACATATGTAATCCTAATAGAACTCTTAAAGGAAGTAAAGGTCTGTTGGAATAATAAATGATAAGGAAAACATGTACGAAGTAATGAGTTATAGAGGGAAAATTACATAACCATAAATGAAATAGACAGTAACTTATCTGTAAATACATAATGAAGAGAGCTAAATAATACAGAGCTAATCAAGGGATAATTAGAGTAGATGACTAAGCTATGTAAGTCCTATAAATCAAATATAGTAAGAGTAACTAGAATAGGGAAATGTCAGTATAGACTATAATAAAGGATAAAAATGAGATGAATAAAGAGAGGAATTGGCATCTATGAGACTAGGGTAAGAATCTTGGCAAGGTAGTATGAATCAATCGAGGGATTGTCATAAATGGAAATTAAATAAAGAGATTGGAATAAATAAATAGATGTTATTAGCCATTTTTGTGTGCTTGCATGTAATAGTAATACATGGTATGTTTGGTTAAATTCACCACTAGGTGTATACTCAGCATATCGGGTGTCCGATGCACAGGTGTTAGATTTGGATGATGTGATGAGTATGACCAGTAGTGTAGTCAATGACTGTCTAGGTATGCCATTGTCTAATTAGATATGATGTTTTCAATAGATAGAGGCACTTGTGCATGTACTATAGGTACTAGGATGGTATGAAATGAACTTCTAGCTGTAATCATAGCGTAAGCTGATAATTGACTATAAGTTCAAGTGTATGAGGGTCATATGCTTGGTAGGTTTACCTCAGATCACTAGAACTAGAGAAAATTTTTAGACTGAATAAGAGAAACCCAAGTAAGAGTTGAATGAAAGGCCCTTAGGAAAATCCAAGGATGGGTAACTTTATAAGAAGTAGCACACTTTACCTATTTTATTTTGTAATAGGCAGGGGTTGTTAAATTTAGTGGTATTTGAGTGGGTTCAGATAGTTTTAGGCAGTAATGCATGAGTTCCTTAGGAGTTTTAGGGATTCAGATAGTCGTTAAACTATTGGTAAATGAGATTTATTGGTGTAAAATGGATCAAATGGTTATGCGGACTTTTTGGGATATAAAATAGTGGGCTAAAGTGAAGGTGTTATGACTTTATGTGATCCTTTTCCTCCTAATTTGAGTTTGCTAATGTTGTCAATAAAGCCATGGAAAGGCAATAATGCCTTAACATAGGAGTATTAGGGTCTATGGATGATAGGGAGAGATGGTAGGGTTAATTAAGCAGACAGAGGATAAGAGTATATGAAAGAAGGTAGTATTGAGATTTTATGTATTACATTATGGTTGTAAGACAAGTATAAGGTGATTATTAGGTGAATAAAGTTCTTGATAGGAAGGAAGGATGAAAATTGGCTAAATCTTAAGAAAACAAAATTGATAAAAAAGTGATGAAAAGTTAGGGTACCTTTTAGAATCAGAGTATCTATTGCAAAAGGGATGAGGTTATAAGGAAGTTAATGAAAGCAATAAAAGAAATCTGAAAGAACCTTAAGGAATGGAAATGGTAGAGTAAAACTGGAGAGTTGTCAAGGTGAAAGGAATGATTAATATATATTCTACTGAATGGGATTGAATGTCAATAGAACTTTAAAGAGAAGAAAATTGAGTGATCTATGAATAAGGCATTTTAGTTGCTTATGGTTTGAAGTTTGTTAAAAAAGTTGTTATTAGCTTGTGGAAAGGTATAGGAAGTTATGGGACTAAAGCCTAGGATAATTGGATTAAAGAGCAATAGAAACGCATGAGTTAAGTAGGAAAATAGAGTTGGTGAGGTTAAAAGGGTAACAAAAGTGAGATATTAATGGCTAGCAAGTGAACCACAATACATGTGGTAGTGTGAGAATGAAAATGAAGCTGAGGATAGGAATTGGTTATCAAGGTCCTTAAAGATGAGAGCTATTATTTTTCCTTAATTCATTTTCTTTACTGGGCTTAGGCATTGCATTGTATAGCTTAGGTTGCATCTTGTCATTTGCATAATTACATCATACATGACATGTTTTTCTATGATGAAAATTTTATGCATGTGTTTTGGAAGCCAAGCAAGGCATGATGATAGCCCTAATATTGAAGGGACTTGATAGAGTGAATGTAAAGAGAGAAGTACAATATGATTATAATAAAGAGAGAGTGATAAAGAAATTATGAGTAGAAAGAGGATGCCACCTAGTGTTGATACCTATGAGTAAGTATATGAAAGGATTTCGATATTAAGGTATAGACCTTAGAAGGGTATAATAGGAAATTAAGTGAGGACATATTTGTTGGTGGTTCATGATAAATATAGATAATTAATTTACCTCTTCAAAACATAAGAGGGAAAGTGAATTAATAAATAACCTCCGTAAGATGGATGAAAAAGAGAAATAATTAGGCATTTGAGAGGAATCTCAAGACTAAAGTACCTAAAGATATCAAAAAAGATAAAAGTGAGATTAAGTGAGTTAATTAGAACAAGGCAATGAAGGAAGAGTAGTTTAGCCTACATGTAAGTTGAGTAGAGAAATTAGTTGAGATGTGATGAGAATGACATAAACTAAGGATCATGATGGTAAATAAGAAGAAGGAAGAGTATAACCTAGCATTTAAATGTGCTAGAGGAAAGCTTGATTAAGAAAGGATCCTGTAAGAAGGCTAACTAGAAATATTACTTTGTAATGTCGAAGTAATATTATAAATTTGTATTCAATAATAAGACAATATGAACAGTAAGGATGAAGTAAGAGAGATTGACATAAGGCGAATTGCTAAAGATACTCTTGTAAATCTTGGTACCATCACTGGGTAGAGAGTATAGAAATGGAAGAGGTAGTGGAAGTATTCAGCTAACATTTTCTTATAGGACTAAAGAGGCACTCATAGAATTTTAGGTGTATGAAGATATAAAGGTCTCATCTTAATAGAAAGAGACAAGAATAGTAGTATAGTAACAGAATGGGAAACTAATCGACCATATGACTATAGGAAATTTCGAGAACAAAATTTCTTAAGCGGGGAAGACTTGTAATGCTCGTAAGTTAAGGTTTTATGAATCGTACTTTCTAGGCTCAAGGGATATTCCTTACAGTGAGGGGCATCATTTTGAGTCCAATGACTTGCATATTGGTCATAGAACTTTGACAGGTCGGAAAGTGGGTACAACAAATGAATTTGAAATTTTAGCAGAACCAATAAATCATTTCAGGTCAAGAATTAGTATATGTAGAGATAAAATAAGGTTGTGTCGAGATAGCTTTGGAAAGTGCCCGGACAGATTCGAAAATATCATACCCTAAACCTCAAAAATTTCAATGAGCATGATAGAGAAGGAAATTTAATTTTCTAAGGTCATTTAATATTTTTTCGAAATATATTTTTTCTAGCGGGTGAATAGTGTCAGAAAATCCACAACTGAATTTTGACTTGGAATTTTACGTGGGCCTTAGTGACACTAAGCAAGGATTTTTAAAGCTGAAATGAATATTTTTAGAGGTCTAAAGAATATTTTAGGAATTTCTAAAGATTAAAAATGGCATTAGGTAAATAGTGACCCTATCTCCCGAAGGAGTTTCAAGCAAAAATTTTGTAGGGCCCTTAATAAATTTAATCGAGAATTTTTAGGACTAAGATTATGATTTTTAGAATTCTATGGAAATTATTTTGAATTTTCAAAGTTTAAAGCAAAATAGGAATTATTTAGTTCATTCGATCGACATATGGTGCAATTGTGGCTATCCACTTTGCTTAAGGACTTACAGGACACGTGTGCATAGAGGATGGAATAAAAAGGAGTCATCTTCTCGTCCCTCCATAAAAAGTTGATGCCATTTTTTCCTTTGCCTCTACCATTTTTTTCTTGCTTTTTCTCTCTCTGCCCATGCCAAAAACCCATCAAATTTATATGGTCCCAAACCTTTATGATTCACTAAAGCTATTCCAAGTGACAAAAGTGGAAAAGGATGCCCAAAAAGTTAGTTTTGAGCATGTAATGAATAGTGCCAAATTTGATGTGTAAGTGATCCTTTTCATGGTTTCTTATTTTTCTTAGAGGGTATTTGAGGTTTAGTTGTTATCCATGAAAAGAGATTTTCAATTTGGTGCTGTGTATAATTTTGTAGGAATTTTCAAAGTTTGGAACCATTATGGAAGTTGTGGATATGGTGGTTTAAGGTGGAGGAAGATGTATTCAAGGGTTTTAAAGTGGCTACAACATGACTGAGAGCCTATTGTAAGTGAATTTGATTGAAACATATCGTGTATATTAGGAAAATGTGAAATTGAAGGTTAGTGAGTGTGTATGGAAGTTGAATTTGTATGTGTGTGTGTGTATGTGAATTGCATGTTAGGAGGTGTAATTTGAGGAGATAAGATGTTATGGATGTGAATTGGATGCGGAAGAGTTGTCTATGTATGGGTTACATGCATGATTATGTGTGTTTCACGTATGTCATGTCATGGGCATACATGTATGGCTTAATGACATGTGAGGTTAAGATGGTGATGTGATGTATGGCATGAAAGAAACATAGAATGACCAAGAAATGATATGGTTATGTGAGAAGAATTAATAAAGCATAATGTGTAACACCCCTTACCTATTTACCTGAAATAGGTAAGGTGTGCTACATCCTATTGAGGTCACCCATCCTAGGTTTTCCCAAGGGTCTTTCATTTAACTTTTACTTAAGTTTAACCAACCCCTTCCTTTAGCCCAATTTCATGGTTTATTCCCTAATTACTGCCTTTTTTGGTCTGTTAAGCTTCCTATCAGGCACTACTAGACATTTATGGAAAATTAGGCAACATAACGACTGCCCTGATTACTAACCTAATTTATCTTGTAAGGAAAAACACTTATAATTTACTATCCAGCCTTATTCCTCCTTTTATACCCTCTGGTCCTCTAAACTATAGCCAGTAACCCATTATCACATTCAATTCACAATTCATAGGGTTGTAGACCCATTAACTCACAGACATGCAGAAATAGACATTCATTTACATACAAAGCCATGCATACATCTAGTTGATCAATTTTGTTCATACACAAATCCCCATAACCCACATTATTTATATACATGAGTGCATTTCTCTATGTACAAAACTCAAAAGAAAGACAAGAATACCAAGAGATCTCGACAGCTACACTAGTGGTGATATCTGATGTTGATCTGCACTCTATCTACCGCTTGCATATCGAAACACTGACACGCTGACTATAACACTCAATGGTGGAATAAAACAATTATATTATGTCATATCATACAACATGCAATTTGCTATGTTTCACACATAATAAGTCATCCTAGCACTATATGTTCCCATCTTCATTTAATTCAGTTAATTATCTGATTATTCAATTCACTTATCTATCATTACCACCTATTTTATTGACTTATCAGCCCATGCTAGACAGACTAAACCTTAAGACACTGGACAATGGGATGCGTCCTGTGCAGTGGCCCATTTTTAGGTCCTAGGTAGCTATACCAACCTCACTTGGTGCTTAAGGACCCGCCCGAAGACCACTCCTAATACCAGACTGGCAGATACTTTAGGGACCCATCCGTAGACCACTCCCAATACTTTAGGGACCCGTCCTATGCAGTGGGCCCTATAAGGATCAACTACCTAGTAGCTGCTTTATCCCCTAGTTTATAGGTCAACCCATCCAGTGGGTATCTAACTGATTGGCCATTAACTATTTTAGGCCATATTTATTATGATTTTACCCTTAGGTTATATTTCTAGACCTAACCCACACAATTAATTACAATTATGCCACTGTCATAATTTTTACTATTCATTTGGTTAGTTTCTGCAACTGACACTATTCATTTAGTCATTTTCTCATTTTATGCCTTTCATTACTCATATCATTCAAGTCCCATTCTTAAGGTCTTTACCTCATTATTCTCATATTATATCCATATTATAAAATATACTAACTCACTTAAGTTTTTATCACATGATCACATCCATTAAGTCACATTTTTAGACACATAACATACCAATTTTTAGGTCATTTTTTCTAGGATTTCTACACTTCATGCACACCAAATGCACCCAATCTTCAAACACACATACCATGCACATTATAACACATCATTCAGCCACTAGTCATACACACACAATTTCTTCCTAATTTATTGTACAAATAACATTAATTTAATGCTAAATGCATGCCTATAATGCAATTTCACCAAGCTAACATGCACACACCCAAAATATCACATTTTTATATAAGGTAACATGCATAAATATACACATCCAAGCATGGCATAGTATAATTGAGTTATTCCACATACCTAAGGTGTATGTGCACCCCTTTCTCCACCACTTTGAGCTTGAGTTTGTGGGTTTCTCTCACCTCTTTTCTTAAACCCTAAACATAAATAATTCTAGCTTAAAAAAATTCTCAAAAAACAACCATAGCTCCAAATGAAATTCTAAAAATATAAGAATTCTTAGAATCCCCTAAACTACCTCTACCAAAAATAAAAAAATGGAATTTAAGGTCATTTACCTAATTTGGGCACTATTAACCCAAGTATGGAAACATTCAAATTTGGACTCCTTTCTTTAATCTTTTGATGGAATTGGTATCTAATATTGATGGAGGCTTTAATTATATATAATTTTCATGAAATTTAGTAGAGGATAGGAGAGAGAAAGTTAGGCAAAAATGGTGTTTTGGGTGGTAATGGCATCGAGTTTGTGCTTTTAGAGAGGTTGAAGATGGTTGGTTCACATGTGTGGTGCACACACATGTGTAACCTTTTATGTATGGTGGGTTGGACCCATTGGATTGGGCCAAAAGGCCCACTAACCAATTTTTAACATTTTAGTTCACTTTTTGGTACAAAAATTTGTAAAATATTCCATAAATCTCAGAAAATTCCCATTCCAATTTTAAAATTCCTCGATTAATTGGACTAAGGTCAATGGAAAATTTTAGATCAAAAAGTCAACTATTGACTTTTTGGCACTATTCACTGCTAGAATAAAATATTCAAAAAAAATACCAGTTGGCCTTAGAAAATTCTAATTCATCCTCCATAATCAGTGAAATTTTTAAGGTATAAGGTATGATATTTTTGAGACCATCCGAGCACATCCCAGGATTGTCCCGACTCGACCTCATTTTATCTCTGTAAATAGCAGTTCTTACCTTAAAATGAATTATTGGTTCTACTAAACTTTTTAATTCATTTGTTTTCCTTATTTTTAGGCCCGTCAAAGTTTTATAACCAATATGGCAATCATCGAACTCGAAATGATGACACGTAACACGGGAAACATACTCGGGTTTGCTTGGTACTATTCATAAGACTTTGATTGTCAGGCATTATATAATGTGTAACTAAGCTATATAGGATGGATGTGTAGGAACATGTATTTGTACTAGGTAGAGTTGAAAATAGTGGATGAAAGAATAAGAACTTAATTAAGAGATATCGTAAGAATTAGGATTGGAATAATGCATTTATGTGCTAGGACAAATATAATGTTGCATGATATAAATTATTCTGGGATATAAAGGATTTAGGAGAAAGGAAATTAAAATAGAGCAATAGGTTGGTGGGAAAAATTTACCAAATGAATAGTACCTCTTACATAGGAAAGACCTATAACTATCTAGGAAATTACAAGGACCAATAACTTACTGGGAAAGATGACTTGAGGAAATAAAATAAAATATGTGTCATATTAGCTTGGAAATATTTAGAATAAATAATTGGTAAATTAGAAGAGTCATTAGTTGAGCCAAACTGTGTTAGAGAGCTGTTCAAGTAATGGAAAAATTGAAAGAATAAATTATAAGACTATGGAAGAAATTATTAAAGCATAAATAATGAATGGTCAGAATTTAAGGGAACTAATACATGAACAACTTATGTACAGTGGATTATAAAAAGAGAATGTAATTAGTAGAGATTGGAAGGCATGCGTATAGTGAAATCCTTACGAAGGATTTCATAAAGTTAAATTAGGCAAATTAATAGATAGTGTAGAGAATTAATAATATTATAAAAATAGTAATTACGATAATAAAATTAATAAATGTGGGAACTTAATTATTATTATATATTGCAAGGAAAAAAAGTGATATAAAAACTTTAAAGTATAATATTTTGGGAGATATGGAAGTAAGGGAAATGAACATAAGTTAGCAAAAAAGAGATACTAGAGCTATGTACAAAAAGAGATGAAATTCAATCAACTGACATTAGTAAAAAGAATGAAACCTGAGTCGAGGACATGGTAAGGTAATGAGACTAGAAAGAGCTTAAAAGAAATTTGGTTAATAAATAAAGTAAGCTGATTAATCATGAATATGAATTAATATGGAATGTAATGATTGTGAAGGATAATGGAAAGAGAATCTTAGGATTGATAGTTATTTATACACTTGATAAGTTGACTGGTTAACTAAAGATTAGCAGATGCTAGAGGCTGAGTCTACATGGCTTTTAACCTATGTATGGCTAGTGCAACCACTAAGTATTGCTTTGAGCCTACATACTCTGGGTATTGGGAGGCCTACGACTAATCCCTGTTACCCACTCGTGGATATTGGGAGGTCTTATGGGGCTGATCCCTACTATCCATCATTTGTCTTGTTCGTATTGATTTTATTGCGAATTTGGGAGGTCCTATGGGACTGACCCCTACTATCTCCTTTCCAATATTGTGAGGTTCTTAGGAATTGATCCTTGCTATCAGGTGAAGGGTGTGTATAGACACCGAGGTCCATAATGTGGGCCACTATACAGCTTTGTCATTTGTCCAATTCTTGGATTGGGTTAGTGTAGCTACTGAGGTCCAAAATGGAGGCCACTGCACATTGTGATTTCTCGTTATCTAGTGGTTGGGAGTTCTTCCCAAACATTGTGGCTATAAATGGATCAATTAAGGGAATTAAACAAATTCTTAAGATATTTTGAAGAAATGAAAAAAAAATTGGGATGAAAGAAACAACTTATAAGTAATTACCTTAAGAATAGAAAATGAGCTATTAATGAACATGAAGTAAACCTATGTAATCCTAATAAAACTCTTAAAGGAAGTAAAGGTCTTTTGGAATAATAAAAGATAAGGAAAAATGCAGGAAGTAGTGAGTTATAGAGGGAAAATTATATAACTATAAAGGAAATAGACAGTAACTTATCCACAAATACATAATGATGAGAGCTGAATAACAGAGTTGATCACGGATAATCAGAGTAGATGACTAAGTTATGTAAGTCCTATAAATCAAATATAGTAAGAGTAACTAGAATGGGGAAATGCCAATATAGAATATAATAAAGGATAAAAATGAGATGATTAAACAAAGGAACTAGCATATAAGACACTGGGGTAAGAATCTTAGCAAGGTAGTATGAATCAATCAAGGGATAGTCATAAATTGAACTTAAATAGAGAGATCGGAACAAATAAATAGATGTTATTAGTCATTCTTTTGTGCTTACATATAATAGTAATACATGATATGTTTAGTTATATTCACCACTGAGTGCATACTCAGCGTATCAGTTGTCCGATGCGCAGGTGTTAGATTTGGGTGATGTGATGAGTACGACCAGCAATACAGCTGATAACTATCTAGGTATGCCATGGTCTAATTAGATATGATGTTTTCAGTAGATAACGACACTCATGCATATACTATGGGTACTGGGATGGTATGAAATGAACTTCTAGCTATGATCACAGCCTAGGTTGATAATTGACTGTAAGTTTAGGTGTGTGAGGGTCATATGCCCAGTAAGCTTACCTTATATCATTGGAACTATTAGAGAAAATTTTTAAATTGAATAGGAGAAACCCAAGTAAGAGTTAAAAGAAAGGCCCTTGGGGAAATTCAAGGATAGGTGACCTCATGGGTAGTAGCTCACTTTGCCTAATTTCTTTGAAAATAGGCAGGGGGTGTTACACAAGTGTTTCAAAAAAAGCTCGGTTTTAGCAAAAACTTCAGGGAATTTTGAAAAATCATATGAACATCCAAAAATCATCATGTTTGTTTTTAAAATCCTTGATTAGTACTATTTAGAGGCTCATAAAATATCACGGCCAAATTCCACCAATAGGATAGTTAACCAACTTACTTGATTTACATGTAAAGCTTAAAATTAAAAAAATTCGCAAATGACCTCTGAATTCAAAAATTCTTTCACTAATGGACTCAGAGGAATTTTTAGCCTTTAAGGTATGATATTTTTTGGTCTTCTTGGGCACATCCCATGTCATTCCCCACCTAGCTCCATATGAGCCTACGGCACACTAGATTATAGCCTACAATAATT
>CANXYI011684839.1:0-17212 GCA_948208565.1 Hura crepitans
AGATACATTTGATCAAGAAATAAATCACTATATAAATTAGACACATCTTCAGTAGGAGCTGAGTAGATCTCTTTAATGGCTATGGCTATTAAAAAGACTTCTTCTGCCTACTAAATCATTTTCAAGTCACCCGATTCCTAGTCTATGACAGTAACAAAGATCTCAAACCTAGGCTTGAAATATCTATCAGCTATTGTAGGCTCAGGAGTCCCATCATGCTTTGTTTTCTTCTGCTCTACAAAGTAGTCTTCAAGATGGTTCCCCTTTCTCGAACTGTTCCCTATGCTTGGGTTATATCCTTACCCTTTTGTGTCCTTCTAGGTTTTGAGCTACAGAGGCTTAGTTATCCTTTGAAGATTCTTTCCTAAATTGGCACCTAGAAAGAAGTTCATCTTCTTCATGATTTTAAACACTGTAAGGTCCATACAATCTTCATATATTCTAGCAATATGAAACCCATTGAAAGGCTAGTTTGCAATGGCCAATGTGGATACTGCATGATCAATCTTAACCTCGATTGTGTTATTATTTCCTTCATAGGGGAATTTGATCATTTGATGCAATATGGAGGAGACTCCTCCAAGTTTGTGAAACCAAGGTCTTCCTAGCAAAATCAAAAATGTAGTTGGGATATCAATGACAATAAATTCTATTTCATCAATAATAAGCCCCACTTAGACCATAACAATGAAAGATCCTTTCTCTTGCCTTCTTATGTCATCATAGGCCTTGATGGTAATGCTAGAGGGCACCAAATCTTCTTTCTTTATTCCTAATCCCACTAAGATCTTGATTGGATAGATGCATAACAAAGAACCATCATCCACCATGGTGTATTTGGTCTTTTTCCTATTCACCTCATCCTTAATGAAGAGAGGCCAATTGTGTTCCCTTCCTTCTAAAGGTAAGTCTTTATTAAAAAGAGTTATGAGTCTAGTCTTACCCATCTTCATGACTTAGATAAACTCTTTAAGAGTAGTAGTGGCAGACATAGCCACTTGCCTAAGGGCTTTAACTACCTTCTACCTATGGGCTTGAAATGACATAAGTAGATCCCAAATGCTAATATGAGCTTGTGTTTTCTACAACTACTTAAGGACCTCGCCATTTTCTTCAAGTTCTTTTTTCGGGTAAGATCTGACCATTGTTCTCTACCTTTTCCACCATTTCTCCCTTAACCCTTATTGGTTCTCTCTTTCCCTCTTTAGGATCCTTTTAGAGGATTCATCCTAGAAATTTTTGCTCTCCCTAAGCTCACTATCACTCTCACTATCCCAAAAATTGGTTAAAATAATAACTTCACTCTCTCTCACCCCCTTACTAATCTATTACTTGAATCCATAGATTTCTTTTAGAATGTACACTTTAGGTAATCTTAACTTGAGAAGGCAAGAATTTTGATGCTTATAAAGTGGGTTGGAATTGGTATTTAGGTCAGGTATTGGTTTTGAATTGATAAGATTTTGAATAGCCTATCAAAAAAGATCGTAGTTGTCAATGAGATAGCCTATCCTTTGATGGTAGGTGTAGTATTGGTCATGCCTATGGTTAGAAGGCAATGGATCATTCAATTGTTATGATAGGAGTGGCTACAACTTCACTCCTTTTATAAGTTTCTTCAAGCACTAAGATAATGACTTGCCTAAATTTGAATACCATTTGCCTTGATTGCATGTATATCTGCTATCTTAGCAGTGCCCCTAGCATTGTTGTTTGAGAAATTAGGATTGCTTAATCTCTTAAACGCTTTATTTTAACAAGCTATCTCTAAATCAATGGCAATGTCTTTTAGTTGCTCCCAAGTTGTAATACATTTAGCTGTAAGTGCACTATTTGTGTAGCTATTAGCATTCCTAATGATCATCTTAATTTGATAAATGTCTTCAGGCTTATTTCTCATCTTTAGTATCTTGGCCCTCTACCTTTCTAGGTAGTCTAAAAAGGTTTCATTAGGCTTTTGCTTTATGAGCTCTAAATCTTTTAGGGTCACTTTAATACTGGCATTGTTAGAGTATTGCTTGCTAAATGCTTAAGCCAATTTAGTCTAGTCTTCTTTGACCCTTTTCTCTTTGTAATGGTAGCAATCTAAAGCTTGTCTTATGATAGACATACTAAATAAGCTTATAATTTTCTCTTCAGACAAGTTGGTGGCCCTTATAGCAATAACATACTATTTAAGGTGAATCCTAAGGTCAGTTGTACCATTAAACTCACTCAAGTCAAGCATTTTGAACTTATGAGGTATGGATCGATCAGGGCTTAGACTGATATCATTTAGGTCAATATCTTTGACTTTAGTAACTAACCAAATTACAGCCTTCATCTTCTCATTCAATTTCTTGATTTGGTTATCAATGACTACTTTAGATTGAGGGACCTTATTATAGGATTTTAGGACTAAGGGGATTGCCTCATTTGAGAGCTAATCAACATTTTCTCTTACTACCTATTTGCCTTTGTGAGTGGCTAAAGTTTGGCTTATTTCCTTGTGTACCCTAAAACATAGTGTTGGTGAAAGCTATTATCATCCTTTTCTCTATCTCACCCATGGCCTCTATCAACATTAATTTGGTAATCAACTCATCAATAGACATGGTTCCTCCTTTGGTTGGACTGGTAGTGGATTACTAGTTCTGCTGAGGCATTTGCCTACTCTCTTCCACTAGCCAATGAATGACATATCAATGATGGCTTTAAAAATAATGGGTTAGGTATGATGCATGTTCTATACATTTACAATGCAAGGTGCAAATGATACATGGAATGCATAAGAAACCTTTTAACCTTATTACTCCCACACATGTGGTCAAGTCATTCCTTTCCTGGGTGGGATTACCTACCATGGGCTTCATTAGGCCCAATCAATCTCTCATATTTAAAGTATATGCAAGAGTAATGGCCCATAACATTTAATTCTCATTTGATGTGAAATTAGACTAGGTCTATCTTAGATAAAAGGCCTAATGGAGTTAGCCCCACCTCAACATGCAATTGGCCCATGTAGCAATCATAATGTAAGTCGCAGTCACTTAGGGTCATATAATCTAAGGGAAGTTGCTAAGCTTAATTAAATAGGCTCACAGCTTTAGCTAAAAGGCTTAGGGCTCCCATAAGTAGAGGTCCCTCTAAATAGGTCTTTCAAATCATGGATAATAGTCATTGATTAGTTCACCATTTTATATACCAAAAGGTATAAGGGTTGTGAGTGATGGATATGCAAGCAATTCCCCACTCTTGAATGAAAAATGGGTTCATGGTTCACAACACCATCTAAGGTAAAAGGGATATAATTTATATAAAGTGCAATGCATGGAACTAATAAAAGTCAGAACATTTAGATGGCATATTATTTGAGCACTTTTAGATTTAAGTTCTCAATCCCTAGTGGAGTCACCAATGTAAATTTTATTGTATTTTATCGAGGATAAGAGTGTTTAGTGTTTGGAGTCACCACCTAGCTCTACACTAGGACCACTAAACTTTTCCCTAGAAAAGTTCAAAATCAGATCTTATTTATGCCCTAATAATATGCCTTCCTTTATATTGTAATGTTTATCAATCTCATATCATGCAAGCATGCATTATAATTAAAACATTCATGTCACTTTTTCACTTAGAGAAAGTAAACTGTAGTATTTAAATTGTACTATAAATATAATAATATATTGCACAACTAAAAATTAGGTCATTCATTAATTATGGTGTGACCTAACAACTACCCGTAATTCTATAGGAATTGGTAATAATTACCTAACACCCATCTCTAAGTGATTGCCCTTTGTTCAAATACATTTTTCATTTGACTTTTATTAAGGAAAACTCAAGACCTCTTATTATGAAAACACCAATTAATTAAGGTAAAAAATTATTTGACGTGAAGTTAGACTGTTACATATAAAACAAGTTGTTATTCTACCTATTACAACTCAAAATAAGCAAAAAGGATAAAAGGGTACAAAACCAAATGAGATAGTACAAATCATATCTACCTGTGCATTATTAAGCCTATATGGACTCAAGTATGGCTCCAATAAACACCCATGCAAACTATTACATGTAAGGGTTATTATGTCTATCCAGACCTCTAATTTTACTAGAATGGTTACTTGCACACAACTCAAAGAATAGGTTAGAAACAACATATGATGATACACGAGGACAAAAAGAAAGGATAAAATTATTTAACATGAATATGGATAAATTATGATACATGTCTAAGAGAATTATCAGTAGGAAAGCTATTGATTGATTGATCACGAAGAACATTCATGTACATATACAAAGATTGAGAGTATAAAAAATTATCTGTACGAACTACATTCCTCACGAGAGGGAGTTCGTGCAAATTACAAGATAGCATAAACACACTTAAGATATGACTATCCATACAGATTATGTTCCTTGTGAAAGGGAGTTAGTATAAACTAAACAATAGTTTTAGCATACCATTAACATTCGTATAATAGCCATGTGATGTCTTAATATAAGCAATATTAATTTGACACATTCAATGTATGATAAAAGAGAGTCAAAGTAAAATAATATTATGCAATAGTACATATAGACTACAAGTTATACACATATCAATATAATTAGTCTATATAGATATGAGCATACCTTAAGTTAAGTCTATATGATTAGGATCAAAATCACATAAAGTTCATAACATGTTAATGGCCCTTTATAAACAAAAAGTGGGTGTAAAGTAAAGACCTACTCTATTTATCAATATAAGGATTACATAGAACCACCTTACTTATAATCAATCATGGGAGATCATAAGCCACATAAAATAGTATTCGTATACAGTGTAAGAACAATAAAAGGCCTTAGATCCTACCTTATAAAGAAACTCTTATGCAACAACACAAGAATATAGGGCTTTTTTAGAAAGAATCGAATATTTTTAGTGTGGGTTGAAGACTAGTAGTGTGAATCCTCGTTGGAATCCTCTCTTAGAATCTCAGATAGTAGGGTTTTTAGCGCTTCAAATTGCCTTCTCCATTCCCATACATAATAGAGGGTATTTATAGGTTTAAAGGAAGGCTTTCCCATGTAGAAGAAGTTAGAATCCTTCTAAGATTAAGAAACATAATTTGAATAGGAAGTTTATACTTTTAGAAGCTTTCACATCAACAAGTCCATACAAGCTTAAACTACTTAGTCTGTGTAGACCTAGCCTGTAGGTTTTCTCTCTAGTGTATGGGTTTTAGGCTAAATTTGAGTTAGTCTATACAGACATGAATTTGGTCTTATCTAGGTGGACCATTGGTCTTAGGCTTGATAGAGTTTAAGTGGGCTAGTATAAGCCTAGTGCCATTATGCCTAGATAGACCAATACCATGTTAGTCCAAGTAGACTAGGTTTCCCAAATGGTTGGTATTGTTGCTTTAAAGCTTGTTTTTAGCTATCACCATAGGCCCAAGGGGGTAAGAAGCCTATACACCTTTGTCTTGGTGCCTAAAATGTTTCTAAAAAGAAGAGAAACTTCAACCCCTTCCTTACAGACCTATCAGAAATGAAAGCCAACCTTATCAGGGATCAAACCTATATTGTCAATATCATCAGTACACGGGTCATGACATAGATAACTGCCGCACTTTAAGGGATAAGATTTAGGACTTAATTGATTTGAGATAGATCCCATATTTAAAGAAGAGACAAATGGGTCAGGGTGCCTATTCAAATATTCCTCCACCCGTTAACATGGTTAATTCAAGATTGCCAAAATGGTACATGCTATAAGATCTATATAAAAATGACTACCTAGCAGTAAAGGGAATGGTAAAATTAGCTAAGGGTTCAATTTGTCTTATAGACATTTGGGCTATCGATAATGAAACTAAGATAGAGGAATAGGTCTAGGTTTTATGGGTTGATTCAAATTCTAAGTAAAAGCTATCAGAGGAAGCAGAAGCTAATGTAGTAACCCAATATTGTCAGGCAATGCTAGAGGTAGAAAAAGAGCCAATTCCCCTAGTTACAAAGAAAGAAGATGATGTAGGAATGAAGTAGCTAAAAAGGACTCTCACATAAATTTCAATCTAGGATTTATCTCATCAATCCCCTTTACATTAATAAAAGGTAATGGAAGCCTTATGTGCTGTAATGGTTTCGACTACCATATCATCATCCGAACTAGTGGCAATGGTAAAGGGGAAAAAAAAGCATTGATCAACTTTTCAAATATAGATCTTCCACTAGAAGGATGTCATGACAATAGTCCTTTCTATATAAAAGTTGAAGTTAATGACAAGCACACGACTTGCGTAATGGTTGATAATGGGTCATCAATCAATGTGTGCCCACTTAAAGTAGTAACTATATAGAGGATTGAAGATTTGATGATCTCTCAATCCAAGCTTACCATTATGGCCTATGACAACACTAAAAGGCAAGCATATAAGATAGTAGATATTATGGAATTTGTAGTTCTTGATATCCTTATGAATTTCTCCTTACTTTTAGGGAGGCCATGGTTTCATAAGTCAAAGGGTTCCATTAACACTACATCAAATGATAAAGATCCCCTATGATGGTGATATAGTTACAATATAGGTAGTGAGGGAGAATCAAGTTTTGATGCTCTAGATAGCCAACCAACCCTTTAATGGGTTCCATATAATTGGGATCTTTTAAAAAAAAGAAGAGCATGATCCCAAAGTGACAATTATGCTTAAAAAGATGAACTATTTATTAAGTGCTAATTTAGAACATGAATCAAATTGTTTGGTCTCAGCCATTTAGTTGGAAGGATAAAAGGATAGAACAGAGTTTGATACATAGCAAAATCTTTAGAACTAAAGAAGACAAGTAAGGATATTCCACTAATAGAAGAGAGTTTTGTTCAGGCTGAAGTGAATGTCAGTTACGATGGAGAGCTAAAGCCTACTGTTATAAAAATGAAGGTCGTGCCTAGGTCTGAGATCTTTAATGATGTATTTAATTGGGCTATAGGCAAAGTCAGAGCCACTTTAGACTTTTGGGATGAAGAGGTCATGACTAATCTAGCCAATCTATAGATTGAATCCAAAGAAGAAATCCTGACCACTGCTATGCTTCAAAATAAGGGGAAGAAGAAGATAATCCTCTAAAAGATTTTTTTTTTAAATTTTTATATGTACATGAGCTTTTTTATGATGATAATTTTCTTGATTTTTTTGTTAATAAGATGAACAATTTTGTTTAATTTCATGATGTCTCATCTAATTACAACATGCCTAATGATAATCATGGCATAAATAACATGTTTGACATTAATTCAGTCAATACTACCTCATTTAATCTCAGTACTAATGAAAACCCTAAAGAAATTTTAATTGCAGCTGATGTAACTCCTGGAAAAAGGATAAAATTTGAGAGAATATTGAAAAAACATGAAAAAGTCTTCACCTAGATCTATACAGATATGCCCGGATGGACAAGAAAATAACTAAACATGCCATTTACATATACCTAGAAGCAAAACCAATAAAACAAAAGCTAAGAAGAATGAGGCTAAAATAGGTAGAGAAAATAAAAGAAAAGGTATGCAAACAAATCAAAGTCAAGTTCTTAGAACAAGTACAGTATCTAACTTGGTTGCCTAACATGGTACCTATAGCCAAAAAAAATGGCAGAGTTAGGATGTGTATAGATTACAGGGAACTGAATAAGGCCTGTCTAAAAGATGACTTTCCATTACCACATATAAATGTCCTAGTTGATAGTGTAGTGATGTGTAAAATGTATAGCTTTATTGATGGATATGTAGATTACAATCAAATTCTAAACATGATAGTGGATAAGATAAAAACCACTTTTATTACCAAATGGGGAACTTTCTATTATAGAGTCATGCCTTTTGGGTTAAAGAATGCTAGAGCTACCTATCAGAGAATGGCTACAAGAATTTTGGATGACCTGATTCACAAAGAAGTAAAGGTTTATATGGATGACATGATAAACAAGTCCACTACAAGAAAAGGGCATTTTAAGGCATTAGAAAAGTTTTTTTAACAGATTAATAAATACAATCTGTGTCTGAACCCAAAAAAGTATGTCTTCAGAATAACTTTAGGCAAGTTATTAGAGCATATAGTAAGTCAGAAAGGGATTGAGGTAGACCTTGATAAAGTCAAAGCTATTAAAGAGATGCCCGTTCTAAGGAAAGAGAAAGAGATAAAGGTATTTTTAGGTAGAAAATAATACATTAGCAAGTTTATAGCTAAGCTCACCACCATATGTGAACCCATTTTCAAACTTCTCAGAAAGAACCAACCAATCAAATGGAATAAGGATTGTTAAAAGATTTTCGATACAATTAGGGAATATCTGATAAATCCACTAGTTTTGCAACTACCAAGACATGGAAAGCCATTAATTCTCTATCTGTCTATTGAAGAAAGTTTAGTAAGGGCAATGGTAGCAAAAGAGGATGAGTTCAGGGTTGAGTTTATGATTTACTACCTGAGCAAGAAGTTTTTTCCTTATGAGGCCAAATACATAAAAGTGGAATAGATTTGTTTAGCAGTAGTATAGGCCTTAAAGAAGCTGAGGAATTATTTCTAATCATATACAGTATAGGCAATATCCTAACACAATCCCTTAAGATATCTTTAGATAGCTCTATCTGTAGTAAGGAGAATAAGTAAATGGCTTCTTTTGCACTAAAAGTTTAATATCTAATGCATAACATGAAAGACCATAAAAGGGAGTGCAGTTGTATAATTTCTAGCCAGTCATCCATTAAAAGGTGAGTCATTAGAGTTCAAATTCCCATATGAGAATCTAAGCCCAATTATAGTCCAAAGGTGGCAAATGTACTTTCATAGAGTAGTAAACAACAAAGGAGCAGGAGTGGGGTAATTCTAATAACTCTTGAAGGAGAGACACTACCATTGGCTAGAAAGTTGAGATATAAAGTTATAAATATCATGGTAAAGTATAAAGCTTGCATTTTTTTTGGCTCGAAGCACTATTAACCCTCGATGTGAAGACAGTTGAGGTATTTGAGGATATGACCTTGGTAGTGTATTAGACTAATAAAGAATGGACCATTCATTAGGAGACATTAATGCCTTATGTAGAGCATTTGAGATGTATCAATAGGCAGTTTGAAATATGCACCTTTTGCCATATTCCTAAAGATAAGAATTAGCTAGCAGATGAATTAGCCACCCTAGTCTCTATGTGGGATAATCTAAAAGGGACAGTCATAAAACTAATAATTATTTCTAGTTCAGAAAAGCCTTGCTACAAGATAGAGCAGATAATGGGAATAGGATAGGAAAAAAGTAACCCATGGTTTTATAACATCTAAAACAATCTAGAGAGTGGGGAATTCCCTAAAGAAGCTAAAGATAGAGATAAAAAGGTATTAAAGAAGCTTTCAACTTAGTTCATCAGTGTGGATAGGATCTTATACAAAAGGCAAGTAAATGGTCTTTAACTCCATTACTTCAAAGAGAAATAAGTGAAAAGGGTCATGGAAGATATACATATAGGTTCTTATGGCACACAAATGAATGGTTTAGAGTTAGCTAAAAAGATCATGCGCTAAGGGTTTTTTTGACTTACGATGGACCATTATTGTTCAAAGTATGTATAAAAATGTCATAAGTGCCAATAGTATGGGGACTTAAGACATGTGCCGGTATTAAAATTACACAATCTATCAGCTCCTTGGCCATTTATTGCTTGGGGATAGACATAATCAGAGAGATACATCTAACAACCTCAAATGGGCATTGTTTCATTATGGTAGCTACGGACTATTTCTTAAAGTGGGTTGAAGTAGAATCCTTCAAAAATTTTGGGGCAAAAGAGATGGCTAAGTTCATAAAGAAGAATCTAATATGGAGACATAAGGTTTCACACCATATAGTTTTAGACATCGGTGTCCAATTTCAAGCTAAGACAAAAGCATTGTTATAGATGTATAAGATACAGTGCCATAAATCCTCTCTTTATAGACCACAAGCCAATAGAGTAGTTAAATTAGTGAATAAGAATGTTAAGAGGATCCTAGCCAAGACAGTTGTAACTTATAGGGACTAGGCTGATAGACTTCCCTTTGCACTTTGGGGATATAGGACAATTACCCAAACTTCAATAGGTGCTACTTTATTTTCCTTAGTATATGGGATAGATGTTGTACTCCTAGTAGAGATTGAATTCCAATCATTGATAGTGGCCATAGAGGTAAAGATTCCTGAAGTAGCCTGGGTTGAGAAAAGGTTTCAACAGTTGAACTTTGTAAATGAGAAACAATTAAGGGCTAATTATCACAATCAAGTTTATTAAAAAAAAAGGATGGATGAGCCTTTGGCAAAAGGGTGAAAATCCCAAGTTGAAGGAAGGGTACTGGTTCTTAAGTAAGGCCAGGTCTAATTGATCCGAGGGAAAAATTCAAACCTAATTAAGAAGGACCATTCATCCTTAAGCAATTATTGCTAAGGGCCATTATAATCCTTATATATTGTGATGGAAACAAGTTTAAGAAGCCTATAAAAATAGATAGATTAAAATGGTTCTATGGCTAAAAACAAATAAAAGAGAAAAATAGCCCTATGGGTAACAAATCAAAAAATGGCGATCTTGCTAAAAGTGCGCTTCCCAATAGGGTGAAAACCAAAAAAAAAGGCATCATATGCAATAATTAGGGGTAGAGAGTAAATAGCTAATCAAGAAAACTCATGAGGGCTAATTGATGATAGAAGTTTAAGATGTAATTAAGGTCTCTCTTAATTAAATAAAGAAATGTGTTATTATATTAATGGCATGTCATGATTATCATAATATGCTAATACAATACAAGTAGATAGGATTACTTTAATAATCTCAATTGAGCATCATATATATTAAAGAAATTGAAATATTGTTATTACAATACTTCGTATTTAATTTCTAAAAACCAATAAAAGTACATAGTTTTTAAATCATTTGCCTCCTGTTTGCATTCTATGTTTTCAACCATCGAGATCGATTGTCCCTAGAAGAGCCAATCACCTAGTCCTTATATGCTTTAAAAGTTTGGAAATTGCAAGAAACCTTAGAAGGAATTGTTGTCTTTAAGGGTAACTGCTTCCATAAGTTATGATACACAATAGCAAAGGTGATAGACAAATCTCTCCCTCTAAATAACCATGGATGAGTAATAATACACTGCGTCTTACCAAACTACCTCACATAGCGATTAGAAATATAGAATGCAACTTTTGTAAGCTAACTAGGGGTACATAACCTAAGGAGCCACTCTGTCATACATACCATAAAGAAATCCACATGTTCATAAAATTTATGCTTTCATCAATAATATCATTCATCCAAAGGACCCATTGCTCCATATCTAAAAAATGGCATATAACAACATGAGGCAGTAAATGCTTCAGACTATAAGACTCGAGAACATAAGGGGGAGGATTATCCAACATATGAAGCTTCTACTACAACTAGATCTAAAAAAAGAAGATATTAAGAATGAAAACCTAAAAAAGGCTTCCAAAGCAAAATCCAAGCTAAAGGTAGGGTGAAAACCCAAAAAGCGTAGTATATCCTTAAAAAGTCTATTAGGAATAAAAACTAGAAAAAGCTTTCTAAGCAAAAGGTAGACTAGAGAATAAAGTGAAAACCTATAAAGGGCGGTCTATTCGAAAGAAAAAAGCCTAAAGCAAAATCAGGCTCCCATGAAAAAAACTAGCTTCACTAGATTGCACAGCATCTAGTCCCATGATAATCTTAGTAAGGATTAGGGGGAAAGGGCTTAAGCTCTTTGTCAAGTCATTTATCACATTGGGTAATTGGTAGTCTCCAAAATGGCCTTCAAAAGTAACTTTAAGATACTTGGTGTAGACACTAGGTTTCTGGGGCTCTCATGTTCAGATTGCCTAATGATGGTGAAAGGACAAAAGTCCTGATAAAAAGGGATATTAATGTCTAGTTCAAAGATCTCAAAGTTTTCTTTAAAAATTTTTTAAGTCTTTACCCAACCTAAAAATTCTTGCAGTGCGACTCGAAATGCGAGAAAAATAAGCGTCTATGATGGGTTGAGTGCTCAGGCCAATAGGCCTGAGCCCGATACCCAACACTACTAGTTAGATGTAATAATTTATTATTTTTACATTATTTATGTATTTATTTATTTCATTCTATTTTTGTTCATCTTCCTATTTTACTTCACATACTAACATTTTAATTTTATTGTGATATGAGTTATTTGATTTATTAGGACCTAATTATCTTTTCTTTTTCCCATTTCATTAAACACCGATGAAGTGGCCATTTACCATCCTTTTATTTATTTTCTATTTCCTTTCTCGTTGCCTTTGTCTTCACTCTTTATTTTCTTTTACTTATTCTCTTTATCATTGTTCATTTTATTAGATTGTATTTTAGGATATTTCAAATGTAATTTTCTTTTTATTTTTATTTAGTTAGAATGTATTTTAGGTAATTGACATGTAATCTACTTTTATTTTTTATTATTTTCTTATATATTCCGTGAATATTGTAATAGGTAGAAAATGATTTTTGCATGTTGTAAAAATAATAAAAATCATTTTACACCTAATTAGTTGGTGTTTTGTTAATAAAATGGGTTTTGATTTTTCTTAATAAAAGTCAGGATAATAAGATTTGTTTTCTAAAATTGACATGTGAAAACCAAAGTTCTCAAGACAATCAATCACTCGATTCCATGTATGATATTTTTAACTTTAAGCATTTCATTTATTTTTGTAAATATATTTTGTGATTCCTTCTATATGAATATGTGATTTATTTTAATTGTAAAACCCACTTGAGAAAAAGGATAATACTATAAATTAAAATCAAATTTCCATATTAACTTGAGGTATAAATAAGAGTAAGGTTCTGGACCACTCTAGTTTTGGCCCTACAAGGTATTTCCTAACTCTGGTTGGGTGGCAACTCCTATCTTGTGGTGCCCAACTCGCTCTTTCTAGGCTAATCTAATAGGAATGGCTTAAGATTCCTCTAATTTCCTTCTCATCTTTCGAGACTCGAGGAGTGAGATTTAGGTTGAGTCTTTATCTATTCTAGTTTGATCAGCCTCAGATAGGAAGGGACACGAACAGTGGCGACTCCACTAAGGCCATCATGAGACCATGCTTTAAAAGTACCTAAATTAATTTGGAACTTCATATTTTGAATTTAAAATATTATTCTTTTTTTAAATTGTATCACATGTTAGAGCTTTAGAATAAGTTAGGCATCCCTTTTTTACCCTAATGTCATTTCAAAGAATGAACCCAATTTCAGTCAAATTGAAAGATTGTTAGAGGTGGCATAAAATCCAAGCCTCATGCTGATAAGGTATATGAAATGGTAAACCAATCAGTCATATGCTCATGATGAGATAGACCTATTATAGAGGGATAGACCTATTATAGAGGGACTATGCTTGGTTGACCATAACTTGTGCGACCCAACTGTGAGCCAATGTAAATGACCAATAGCAACTTCCCCTAGGTATCCTGATTAATGATGCATTATGTGCTATATGGGCCAATATACTTGAAATATGACCTAATCATCTTGAAATGCTGTCAAATGCATTGGGCCTTTCTGACTGGAATAGGAGAGACCCTACATTTTGGCTTGATTGAACATATCCAACATATATAGGCCAATTATCCTGCATGCACTCTGTTTTTGAGAGAAATAATGTTCAGCTATTGGTTGTTCATTATTCAAACCCGTTTGGGCCCCCGAAGTCCCACAAGTAAGCCCTCCTAGGGAAGAACACATTGACCTTGTGTATGGGAAGTAACAAGGTTAAAAGGCTTTTGCTTGTGTTTGTTGTTGTACACATTAACATGCACCAGCATTAAATGCATTCACATGCATTTTCATTTCATTATTTCTAACCTTTTGTCTTATAGCCATCATAGATCCTCGAACCATTAGGTATGGGGGATAAATAAAAGAATAACTAGATAAGAACTTATCTCCACCACTTATAATCCAATAGACATGGCAGGACAAGCAGAAAGTAGCTCTTTTGCTCTCAACTTCTAAGCTAGAATAGACGAAAAGTTTGAGGAGTTTGAAAAAAGAATGATGTCCATGATTTCAAGGGTAATTGCTGAGGTTGTTCTTGATACCAGTTCATCACCACCTGCTAAAAATATAGCAGCTACACCTACTAGAAAGACTGCTGCTACCTCTAAGGGAATTAGCACTAAGAATAAAGCTAAAAGTGCTAGGGGAAGGATAAAAAGGCTGAATATTTCAACCTAGAGTATGATTTTTGTGAGGACTTGGTTGCACCTCGAAGATTTGATGATGCTACCATGAAAAAGCTAGAGGAGAAAATAGAGGCAATAACCAGGCTTATCACTATGGGTAAGGGTCTAAACCCTAATGAACTCACCTTAGAGTTAAAAAAGATGTTACCTTTTAAATTCAAGATGCCAAAATTGCCCAAGTTTAATTAGACTACTAATCCGAGGGCTCATGTTAAATAGTATGCCATAGTCATGAGGGGCACAGAACTTAGCACAAAATAAAAAGTGGCTTATTTCAACTTGACACTACATAAGGAGAGCAATTGACTGGTATCACGAGCTAAAAAGGAAAGTGAAAAAAGATTGGGGAAAGATCAGAGAAGCTTTCATCAACTAGTAAGACTGCAGCACTCATATGGAGGTTACAATGAAAGACCTCGAGCTACTTAAGCAAAAGTCTAATGAGACCTTTATAGAGTACTTGTCAAAATAGAGGTCTAGGGTTCTAGAGATGAGGACAAAACCAGAAACATCGAATCAAATTCGGATGTTCATTAAGAATGTTAACCTGTACTTGAAAGATGGGTTAAAAGCAAAAGGGCTAAAGGATTAGGAATCATTGAAAGATATAGCAATAGATTTAGAAGAAGTGCATAATGAGTATAAGAAAAGCTTATGAGGGTTCATCATCTGAAGAAATCTAAATACTAGAAGTGTGAGTGGAATGGGTTTTAGCGGAATAAATTTTAATAAGACTACTGAGGTGTTTGTTGTAGCTAGGCATTATTCAAATTCGGGAAAATAACTATCTTGGAGCCTTAAATGGTTCCCAAAAAAAGGAAAACATCAACCTATTCCTTCTAGACCTACTAGGAATAAAGGCCAGCTTTATCATAGATTAGATTTATACTGTCAGTATCATCAGCATACGGGCCACAACATAGATAACTACCTCACTCTGAGGAGTAGAATTTAAGACTTGATCATCTCAAAATAGAACCCTGATCTAGAGAAGGGCCAAAAAGGTCAGGGTGCTTATTCAAATGTCCCTTCACTTGTCAACATGGTCAATTCGGGCTTGCCAGAACATTATGTGCTTCAAGAATTATATAGAAATGACGACCTAACAGTAGAGAGAAAGGCAAAATCAAGTCAAGGTTTAGTTTGTCTAACATATATATGGGCTATAGATAATGAAAGTGCACTAGAGAAATAGGTCCAGGACTTATGGGTGGATTCAAATTTACAACAAAAATTGGGTGAAGAAGGAGAGACCAACGCAGTGACCCAAAGTAGTTGGGTAATGCTTGAGGTAGAAAAGGAGTCAATTCCCATAGTTGTGGAAAAAGAAGAGGATGCAGTGATGAAGCAACTAAAGAAGACTTCAGCATAAATTTCAATCTACGATCTATTATGTCAATCTTCCTCTCATCGATAAAAGGTGGTTAAAGCCTTTTGTGCTGCAATAGTTTTAACAACCATATTGCCATCTGAGTAGTGTCAATGGTAAAATAGAGAGGAAAAAGTAATGGTCAGCTTCTCTAATAAAAACCTTCCACCTGAAGGGCGTTACCACAACCATCCTTTATACATAAAAACTGAAGTCAATAGTAAGAACACAGCATGTGTAATTGTTGATGATGGGTTGTCAATCAATGTGTGCCCACTTAAAGTAGAAACTACATATGGGATTGAAGATTCAATGATCTCTCAGTCCAAACACACCATCATAGCCTATGACAACACAAAGAGGTAAGTGTATGGGACTTTCAAAGTTAAGGTCAAGACGGGGGTAATTGTAGACAATGTGGAGTTTGTAATGCTTGATATCCCTGTGAATTTCTCTCTACTTTTAGGAAGACCATTGTTCTATAAGCTGGGAGGAGTTCCATCGACACTGCATCAGATGATAAAAATCCCCCATAATGGTGAGATAGTGACAATTAAGGCTGTGAGAGAGAATTAGGCTTTGATGCTTGAGATAACCAACTAGCCTTTTAATGGTTTTCATATTGTTGGGATCTATTTAGAAGAGGATGATCCCAAGGTGGAAAATATGTTGAAAAAGATGAACTATTTACCTGGTGCTGGTTTGGGACATACTTTAGATGGTTCAATCTTAACCATTCGGTTGTAAGGATAGAAGGATCGAAAAGGGGTTAGGATACACAGCAAAGACTTCAGTGCCAAAGGAGACAAGAAAGGGTATCCCACCACTAGAAAAGAGTTTTGTTCGAGCTGAGGGAAATGTCAACTATTGTGGAGAGTGAGAATTGACTATCATTAAGGGGATGGTTATGCTAGGGTTTGAAATTTTTAGTGATGTGTTTGATTAGGCTACAAATAAACTAAAAGCCACTTTAGACTTTTAGGATGAAGAAGTCATGACCAATCTAGCCAAACTAAAAGTCAAACCCAAAGAAGAGATTCTAACTGCTGTCATCCTCCAAGATAAAAGAAATAAGAAAATGGAAAAAAAAGACCCTCCTCAAGACTTTTTCAATAATTCATATATATTTGAGCTTTTTAATAATGATGTCTCTATTTCTTTTATTAATAAGATGAATGATTTTGCTTATTTTTGTGATATCTCATCTAACTATATCATGCATAATGATAATCACGACATGTATAAAATGTTTGACATTAATTCAATTTATACTACCTCATTTAATCTTGGTACTAACAAAAATCCTAAAGAAATGTTAATCACATCTGATGTAACTCCTAAAGAGAGAATTAAATTTGAGTAAATGTTAAAAAAAATATGAAAAAGTCTTTGCCTAGACTTATGAAGACATGCACAGGGTGGATCAAGAAGTAGCTAAACATGCCATCTACACATACCCAAAAGCAAAGCCAGTGAAATAAAAGTTGAGGAGAATGATATTGGAATAGATAGAGAAGATAAAAGAAGAAGTGCATAAACAAATCCAAGCCAAGTTCATGGAAGAGGTGCATTATCCAACCTAGCTAGCCAATGT
>CANXYI011684970.1:0-10109 GCA_948208565.1 Hura crepitans
CAACCTTATCATCGAAATTGAGCCATTTTGGGATGGTTCAGGTGGTCATGAGACCCACCCACACCAAGCCAGCTATCCTAAGAGCAATGACAAGTGTCCAAGGGGCTAGACAAGTGACAAACATTCATTAGAACAATAAGAAAAAGAAAAGGAAAAAGAAAAGAAAAAAGAAAAAAAATTCTTTTGCTGCCTAGGAAAATTTTAGACGCCTCTTCTCTCTTCAATTGGCCATATCTCCTTCAATTCTCACCCAAAATTTGTGATTCTGGTTTCTAAATTCAAGTTAGCCTATTAGTGAACTATGGAAAAAAGAATCAGAGGGAAAGGAGCTTTCAATTGGGAGAAAAAAAATTCTTCAAAGTTTTATGGTTTAGGCTGCCTAGAAAAAAAACCTGAATGCCATCCCTCATTTTCTCTAGCCATATCTCCCTCATCCCTTCACCAATATTCATCATTTTTCTTTCTAAATTTTCTTTGGGATGTTAGGAGATTAAGGGAAAAATAATTGCAGCAAAAGGTGCTCTCAATTGGGAGAAATAAATCCCCAAAAATTACTGGTTAGAAACAGTCCAAGATAGGGTGTTTTGGTGAGTTTTAGTTCCATGGCTATTCTTTGTGAATTCCTTGGACTTTGGCTATGATTTGATGCCTAAGGATGCCTAACACATGTGTGTGTGAGGTGATTGAGGCATTTAGAGGCCAAAAGAAGGCATGGAGAAAGGTGGAAAAGCTACCATGTTGGTTGGACAACAAGGAGTTCTTGAGGATTTAAGGGTCTTCTTGATTGGTAAGTGAATTTACCCAAAACATAACATGTATGTTAAGGAAAATATGGAATTTAAGTTTGAGTACTTGTATGGAAGTTATGTTTGTATGTGTGTTCATGTGTGGATGCATCTGAATGGCATGCTAGGATGTGTAATTTGAGGAGATAGGATGTCAAGGATGTAAATTGGATATGGAAGGGAGGAGCATGCATATGTTACATGCATGACTATGTATATGTCATGTATGCCATGATATGAAGATGGATATAGGGTATGAGTGCATGGGATGCATGATGACAACATGGTGTAAGATATGTAAGGGATATAGGATGAATAGGGACTAGTGTGGTTATGTGGAAAGAATCAATAAATCATGTAGCATGAATGGTGTGTGTAGTATAGAAGGGTGAGAACACATAATGTAATAGTTAGAGTTGTCTAGGGTAGATAAGAAGAATAAGGATGTAATTAAGGAATGGGGTTCAAGATTTAGGGATAAAATCATAAATTAATGTACTAAAATAAAAATAATGATAGATAGGGTAAAATATTTTATGATATAAAGTATGGAGACAAAAGGAAAATGCAATGGATTAATGGGTTGGTGAGAAAAAGTTTACCAAATGAATAATAAATCTTATGTAAAATGGACCCATAACTGTCTAGGACTTTCGATAACCTGTAACAGATCGAAAAATATGACCTAATGAAATAAAATAAAATCTATATCTTTTTAGCATGAAAATAAATAAACTAAATATCTGGTAGATTGCAAAGGTCATTAATTAAGCCTAATTAAACAAAAAGGAATTTAAGAACTGACTACTTATTAAAAACTAGACTGAATAAATCAAAAATCTAAGAAAGGAATTGATTAAGGGACAATAAATTGTGGATAAAGTTTAAGGGAAAATAATATATGAATATTAGGGGAATTCTGGGTCACAAGAAGAGGTTTATACCTGACATAGGCTGAAAGACATAAATATAAACGAATGATTTTAAAGGATTCCATAAAGTAAATAGCTAAATTAGTTGACGATACTAAAAAAGGAATACTTCTATAAACACAGTAACAATAGAGATAAGCTATTAAAATTGAGAACTAAGTTAGGGTAATGAAACATAATAAATTAATAGAATAAAATCCATGGAATAGAATCCCCTAGAATATACTGAGCTAAGATAAATAAGATATGTCATTAATAGACAATTTTATGAAATTAATGACAAAAATGGAACTAGAATCGAGAACATGACAGTTTGATGAAATTAAAGACTATCGCATGGTGTTTAGCTGACTCATAAACCAAAACAAGTCTTGAGAATAAAATATTTTTTATTGGAAAAAATAGATAATGAATGTAACGATTATGAAAGATAATTGAATTGGAATATAGGGATTTTTGGTTCCTTATACATTAGATAGGTTAACTGGTCAACTAGAGGATAAAGCAACTGCTAGACAGTCGATCCTTTTAGGGCCCACTGCCATGTATTAATTGTGGAGGGTACAGCCACCAAGGTTCTATGAGGAACCCCTACACTATAGGGTAATTGTTGTGGATATTGGGAGTAGTCTACAAACAGGTCCCTACTATCCACCATTGTTATTGTTGCTATGATTTGTAGATATTGGGAGTGGTCTATGGATAGCTCCCTATTATAGAATAATGATTGTATATAGACAATAAGGTTTATAATAGGGGCCATGGTACATCTCTATCTCTTGTCTAGTTCTCAAACTATAGGGGTTAGTGCAGCAGCCGAGGTCTAAAATGAGGGCCACTGCACATTATGATTCCCATTATCCAGTGGCTAGGAGTTCTTCCTAAACCTGTAGGGATAAAAGATGAATAAAGGACTGTAAAAAGATTTAATGATAATTGGTGAGAAATTTGAGGTAAAAAGTATTTTTATAGAGATGAATTATGAGTAATATACTAAGACTGAAGAATAATTTCTAAAGATTTTATATTGAATAAGCTTATGTAGACTTAATGAGATTACTTAAAGAGATAATGAATTATATTAATGTACTTATTCAACGAAGCTAAAGAACTGAGGTAGACCAGTGAATAGAAGTGAAATAGATGGTAAAGCTATATAAATCTTGTAACTAAATTATAGTAAGAATAATTATAATGAAAGAAGTCAATTAAAATCATAATGAAGGAATACTAAACAAATAACTCAGAACGAACCTCATGTGAACCCGTAGCTTATGAGAGTAAACAAAGTATGATAGATTAGTGAATAAATAAGTATAACTAAAGGCTGATAGGTGAAGGGTTATAGATCATATAATTAAGAAAAATGTACATGTCCTATGTGCTCGCGTGTAATAGAATACATGGTATGTTTGGTTAAATTTAACACTAAGTGCATACTCAGCGTATCAGGTGTTCGATGCGCAGGTGGTAGAATTTGGAAGACACGATGTGGATAATCAGCAGTGCAGCTGACAACTGTCCAAGTATGATGTTAGCTAATCATAGTATGTGGCATGGTAATTAGAGGCACTTGTGCATGTCATTGTGGGTAAATAGGTGATAAGATACTTGACTTACTAGCATAGTAACTTGTAAATAGTGATAAATGAGTGGTAACTGTAATAACAACCTAAGACGGTAGTTGGGGTTAAGGTTAGGCGAGTGAGTGTCATGTGCTTGGCAAGATTACCTCAGACCATAGAAGCTATTAATGGAAATTTGTAGATTGAGATTTTAAAAATGTAAGTAAGAGTTAAACGAAAAATCCCTAAGGAAAACCAAGGATAGGTGACCTCATGGGAAGTGGCACACTCTGCCTATTTTCTACAGGGAATGGGTAGGGGGTGTTAATGACATCATATGATTAAAGTGATATGATGACATAATTATGCTTGATAACATCACATGGATTAGTATAGAACATGCATAAAATTAGTGTATGAAATGGTTATTCTAGATGCCCTACTTTTGGACCTATGATGATAACCTAAGATAGGCTCAAGCAACAAGGCTAGAATCCAAGTCTATATGAACTAACCTAGTCTACTTATCTTTATTCATTCATACTATTTTTGTGAACTTATGATCTCCTATGATTGGTTATATGTAAGGTGGTTTTATGTAATCCCCACATTGATCATAGGAGTAGGTCATTGTTTTAAATTGTTTTATTATGTATAATGGACAACTTGCATGTTTTGATTATTCTGTTATTTTAATCCTAATCGCACGACCCTATCTTGAGGTATGTTTATGTTTACATGGACTAAATATATTGATATGTGTGTGACTTGACATTCATGTAGACCATGATGTAATATTGTGCTTGACTTTTGCATAGTATGTATTGTATGCACCATATTGATGTATTTAAATGTTGTTATATCATATGATTATTACACTCTTTAATATAAATATAATTGGTATGTTGGAATTATTGTGTGGTCCGTATAGACTCCCTTTCACAAGAAACATAGTTCGTATGGATGATCATGTTTTATGTACATTAGTTTTGTTATATAGTCCACACGGACTCCTTTTCATGAGAATCATAGTTTGTCTAAATAATCATGCTTTATGTGTATTCATGTTATTTTGCAATATGCACAGACTCCTTCTCACAAAGAGTGTAGTTCATACTGACATATGTTTGTAATCCCAATCCTTATAAATATATGTGTCAGTTTATATGTTCTCTATGAGTAATAAATCTATAGCTTTTTGGTGATAATCCCTTTTAAGCATGTATTATGATTCTTTCATTACTTATGTTAAATATGTTGTTATAGTTTCATCATTTCTTTGGGTCCTTATAGACTATTGTTATTACTGACCTTTTTTTTGAGTTGTTTACAAGTGACCATTTTAGCTAAATAGGAGGTCTAGATAGACCTACCCATTCTTACATGTCGCAGTGAACACGGATGTGTACTAGAGCATTACTGAGTCCACACAGACCTAACAACATAAAGACAGGACCAATTATATACCTTGTGTTATCTCATTTGGTTTTGTATGTAACACCCCCTACCTATTCTCGAAGGAAATAGATAAAGCGTGCTACTTCTTATAGGTCACCCATCCTTAAATTACTAGAGAGTTCATTCGTTTAACACTTATGACTTTTTTCATATTATTATCTTATCTTAACTTATTAGTGGTTTTACTATACAACCTTCTAATACTACCTATTTTAGTCTAAAAAAATACCATTTTAAGTCTGTCATCCATTTTATAGAAAATTAGGCAGCATAACAACTACCCAAGTGAAAAATCAAAAATTTTTCCTGTACATAAAGCACTTCTATAACTGTCATCCACACATATCACAACTCCTGGACCCTTTTGTCCCCTAACTCATATCACACACAACCAATAGTATCAATAGAGGGTCTCAAACCCGTAACATATAAGTAACCGTATCGTCATATGATATAAGCTACACAGTCATACATATCTTATCAGTTAAACTTGGTTAGATAGTTATTATTACATGTTTACCTTATACATCATCTAGGACCATGTTTTCCTATACATCCATACATATACATGAGTGCCACTATACAATCTCCCAAAAAGTACAAAAAGATTACCCAAGAGAGTAAGCAACTATATTACACGTGGTGAGGCTGGCAGCTAATCTCGTTTATAACCTGCCCATCAGAACATCGACACGCTGAGAATACACTCAGTAGTGGAATTGATATAACAAATGCATGTCATACATACACATATACACCAATGATATGAAGTACATCTAAGCATGAGTAGTGAAATCTTGGCATATCATATTATTAGGTTTATCAGCTAGGTTCTACTCGTTTCAATATCTTGTTATGCAACTAACCAATTTTATTAGTCATTTTAAATTACATCCAATTAATCCATTTATTATTCAAGCCCATAACAGATAGATGATACTTTAAGACACTAGATAGTAGGATCTATACTATGCAGTGGCTCATATTTTAGGCCTCAGTAGCTATACCTACCTAGTCTGATAGTAGGGTTCAGCTCTATGGAATGTCCTAATATCGAACTAGCAGATAGCAGGGATCAATCTATAGACTTCCCAATATCTACAAAAGGGATAGCAGGGACCAGCCCTGTGGGACCTCCTAATATCCCAAATCCCTATGTCTAACATAGCATTGGTAGATAGCAGGGATCAACCCTGTGGGACCTTCTAATATCCCAAATCCTCATGTCTAACATAGCACTAGTGGATGGTAGGGATTAGCCCTGTGAGACCTTTCAATATCCATAATCAAACCAATAAGTAATAGGAATTAGCCTCGTAAGACCTCTTAATACCTGAGTGTGCAAGGCTCAATATTAGAACCGTAGCGACTGCACCCGCCACATCTATTAGACAATAGTGGCTCTAGAGGAACCAAACTGCCTAGTAGCTACTAACTCCCTAGTTGACTGATCAACCCATCCAGTAGGTATCTAACTGATGGGCCTATTATTGTCTAATCATTATTATTCAATTACCGATCATCTATTGAGTGCTATAACCTTACTAGTACCCCACAAGTACAATAAGGGTACACTTATGCACCTTTCCTCATTACGAGTCATTTTCCATAGAAACACTATTCATATGGTCAATTTTTCTCATGTTACTATTCATTTGGTCATTTTTATGGTAATCACTATTCAAGTGGTCATTTTCTTTCTATCATGATTTCTATGCCCATACATATACCAACCTTAATCTATGCCTATACCAACCATTATTATCCATATGGTCACCAATTTATCCATGTTTAATTATGCCATTCATTCCACATGTTTACTAACCATTTTCCATTCCATTTCATGTAAAAACCTTACATGTCATTTTTTGTCATAACTCATTTATTCCTTAATTGCTTCATGCCATGTCTTGCATTCATTTTGCCATGCCTATTTTCATGCCAATTACATGACATTGCCATACATTCCATACCATTCCCATGCACATATGCCATGACATACACACAGACATATTTTAGCCATTACCACTACACACACTTCCACTTATTTTCTCTCACCCAAATTATGCATACACCATTATTTTCATGCTTTGAACATAATCATACCATCAATTCCATACTAAAACTCACTTTCATGAATTCCATACACACTCACACATATATACACATGCAAAATCATATGTTGTGTATAATTTACTTCAATTCCATATACTTAGAGTGTGAGAATGCCCTTTTTCCATCACTTTAAGGCTTGGTTTGAGCTCCCTCCTCCACTTTCTCTCTTTGACCTAACATACACAATTTTCACTTAGCAAAATTCTCCCAAAATTCTATAAAGCTCTAATTAAAAATCTAAGAACATAGATTCCCTTAGAATCACCTAAGCTACTTAGAACAAAAATAAAAATTAGAGAATCCTCACTTACAGAAGAATTTGGCATTATTCACCCCAAGTGAATATCTCTCTTTTTAGGCAAGTTTTTGCCAATCTTTCATTTGGATTAGCTTTTAGAGGTCATTGAGGGTCTAAGGCATATGATCTTTATAAGAATTAGTGGTGTGTGGAAGGATAGAGAAAGAAAAAATGGTGGGTGGACCAAGGGAGATGGCATCGGCTTTTTAGGGGTTTTGCACATGTGACACCCTCACATGTGCATAGCCTTTTAAATTAGTGAGGTGGATGGCTCGGATTGTGACACATGGCGATCTAACAATCTGTATTCACCTAGTTTCTTTTTAAACTTCATAAATTCATTTTAATTTTTGTATACCTCTAAAAATACTCATTTCTATTTTAAAAATCCTCAATTAGGCTCATTAATAGACTTGTAAAATTTCAAGTTAAAATTCCATCGATAACTATAGTTACTATTTACCCACTAAAATAAGATATTCCAAATAAATATCAAATGATCTAAAAAATTTAAAATTCCTTCACAACCATGTAGATTGGAATTTTTGAGATTTAGGTTATGGTATTTTTGGGTCTATCCAAGCACATCTTGAGGCTATCCTAATATAACCTCATTTTACATCACTATTCACTTGTTCTTAACTCAAAATAATTTATTATTTCTGCTAAATTTTTAAATTATTTTATTTTGTCCATTTCTAGCCCGTCAAAGTTTTATGACCAATATACCCCTTTTTGGCCTTACTAATGTGCCCTAACTTATAAGGAGCACTATTCATGCCACAGAGGTACTGTTTATGAAATTTTGACTTACGGGTGTTACAATTCTTCCCCTCTTAAGGAATTTCATCCTTGAAATTACTTGTTGTGAATAGATGCGAGTATTATGCCTTCATTTGTTCTTTGCTCTCCAGGTGGCTTTTGTCGTCTTATGATGTCTCTATAGGAGCTTCACTAAAAGGGATAGACTTATTTCTTAGCTGCTATACTTCTATAGTTAGAATCCATATCGGGTCCTCCTTATATGTTAAATTTGGTTGTATTTGTATCTCTTCTGTTGATATCATGTGGGAGTGATATGATTTGTATTGCCTCAATATAGAGACATGGAAGATGTCATGGATTTGTTGTAGTTCAGATGGCAATGCCAATTTGTACGTTAATGGTCCTACCCTCTCAGTGATCTCACAATGACTAATAAACATGGGGTTATGTTTCCTTTC
This sequence comes from Hura crepitans, assembly GCA_948208565.1. Lineage (NCBI taxonomy): Eukaryota > Viridiplantae > Streptophyta > Magnoliopsida > Malpighiales > Euphorbiaceae > Hura > Hura crepitans. The sequence continues at coordinate 8,377 of CANXYI011684970.1, forward strand.
TTACCAAATATGAGTATCTTCTTCCATGGCAACACTTTTAAAAATTCTTTCTCACCTACTTCATACTTTATATCCCTCTGTTTCAAATTTGCATATGATTTCTACTAGTCAATGGCAATGTTCAAGTTATCTCTTATGGTTTTGACTTTATCCTATGCATCCCAAATAAAATCGGATCCCATGGTTTTTCATTCTCCTACTTCACTCTAACAAAGGGGAGTTTTGCACCTTCTACTATATAACACTTCATAAGGTGCCATTCTTAAGCTGGCCTGGTGACTGTTATTGTAAGCAAATTTAGTTAGAGGTAGATATTGATCCCAACTACCTTTAAACTCTATTGCATAACTACACAACATATGTTCTAAAATTTGTATCACTTATTCTAATTGTCCATCTCTCTAAGGGTGGAATGCAGTAATGTATGATGCTCGAGTACCTAAGGCTTCATGCAGCTTCTTCTAGAACTTGGAAGTAAATCAGGGCATTTTGATCTAAGATAATAGCTATGGGCACTCCATGTAGTTATACAATCTCATTAATGTAAAGTTGTGCTAGCTTATCCAAAGAGTAATCTATTCTAACCGGAATAAAGTGAGTTGTCTTTGTTAATGTATCTACTATCATCCATACGACATCACATTTAGACTGTGTCATAGGCAGCCTTGTCACAAAATCAATGGTGATCTTTTCCCACTTTTATTCTTGTATTGCTATAGGATGTAGCAATCCAAAAGGAACTTGGTGCTCTACTTTCACCTGCTGATAGGTTAAACATCAAGCTACATATTTTGCTATGTCCCACTTCATTCTTGGCCACCAATAGTGGGGTTTCAAGTTAAGATACATCTTTGTGCTTCTTAGATGCATGGAATATGGAGCTTCACAAGCTTTTTTCAAAATCTAGGATCTTAACTCATCTACTTCTAAACCACATAACCTTCCTTGATAATATAAATTTTCATCAACTCTAAATTCAAATCTAGTAGTCTTCCCTTCTTTAGATTTGCTCATAGTCTACACCAACTAATTATCTCTCATATATGTCTCTTTGATTTGTTGCTTGAAATTAGGTTTAATTTACAACTCAGCTAAAATTGCATCCTCTTATATGTATGCTACTTTGGAATGCATGGTTTTAAGGCAGCAATAAACTTCTGACTTAAAGTGTCCGTGATTATTTTTGCCTCTCCTAGATGGTAGTTGATCACACAATCATAATCTTTTTATAAATTCCATCCATCATCATTGCCTAAGATTCAATTTTTTTTAGGTGGGCAAGTATTTCAAGCTCTTATGGTCCGTGTAGATATAACACTTTTCTCCATACAAGTAGTGTCTCCACACCTTTAATGCAAACATAGTAGCTGCCAACTCCAAGTCATGTGTGAGGTTGTTCCTCTCATAAGGCTTTAGCTATTTAGAGGCATATATAATCACCTTACCTTCTTGTATTAGGATACAACCAAGCCCATTATGTGAAGCATCACTATATATGACACATTCCTTTCCTTGTTCAGGTTGCGTAAGGATCAAAGCCTCTATCAACATAGTCTTTAACATGTTAAAACTAGCTTGGCATTGGCCATCCCACTCGAACCTTACATCTTTCCTCAACAGGCGAGTTAGTGGGGCTGCAATTATGGAAAAGCCTTTAACAAATCTTCGGTAATACCTAGCTAATCCTAGGAAGCTTTGGATCTTTATCACATTCCTAAGAGGATTCCATTCTA
>CANXYI011685102.1:0-13212 GCA_948208565.1 Hura crepitans
CAGTCATTTACCATACTTTCTCTGTTTAGTAGTATAGATAAGAAAAAAGAACGTTACATTTTTTTCTCTCACTGACTAACTCTCTCTCCATTCTTTCTCTGAAAAGTGAAAAAGATTTTTCTTTACATCTCTTAACCTTAAGGAAAATATTAGTTTTCAAGAGTTTTTGCCATTCAATTCATAAGAACTTGGTATCTGTAAGAGATATTTATACTGTGAAAATCTTATACATACTGCTAATGTGATTGTATAATATATCATGCTTAGTGATCTTAGATTTTTTATGTTTTTCTTTGTGAAATACAAGGGAATTCAATGAATTTCAATTTTGGTATGAAGCTAGGTTATTTACGTAGTTAATTTTTATTTTATTCCTCTATAATAGATTTTTTTTCATGTAAAATTCATTTTTTTATCATGACATAATAAATTTCAATTTATTGTTTTAAAAATAGGTAATATTGGTCTTAAATGAAAGTAGACATCAATAACTTTAATTTGATATATCATATACCTAATTTGGATATATATTGAAAAAATTATGCATAACTTAAGTACAAAAATATCAAAATATTTATCTTTTTGTTTCTGCATAAACTTTCTAAGATTGAAGAAAGTGACAATTTTATCTTTTATGAAAAAGACAAGACTTTTTTAAAAAATAATATTAAAAATATTATTTGAACCCAAGACCTTCCCGTATAAATAGAGTTCCTTTACCTTTTCAATTAGATTATATTTGAAATAAATTTTGTCATTGTTAATTATAATCAAATTTGTTTAAATAAAATTAATTATTAGTTAGTTGAATTATTACAATTGTCGTATTTAAGCAAATTAATTATCAGTTAATTAATTTGTTATGGCACTTGAAATAAGTTAATTGTTAGTTAATTAATTCATTAAAATAGCCATTTCAAACAAGTTAATAAATAAATAAATATAGTTCATTAATATATATAAATTAATTATTTGTTGATTAATTTATGAAAATAACTATTTGGATAAATTGATTATTTGTTAATTAATTTATCAATATATTTTATTACTATATTATTTTTTGTATTTGTTATAGAAAAATATTGATGGCAAAGACTATAAGAATTCTAGTGGCAATTAGAAAATTCAAAACAAAGAAATAGACTAAACCAAATTATTAGAGATTTAATGAACATCCATATTGAAGAAAATGGAAAAAAGTTAAATTAAACACTTGGTGTCACGCATAATAAGAATTAATGAATTGAGCTAAGAAATTATTTAGTAAGGAGGCTTTATTGACGGATGTGAGTAAATATGGTGCTCTTGTGAAAAATTTGCATTTTTCTAATTATCAAGATCCTCTTAAATTGGCTTAGATCAAGGAAAAGAATTATAAAAAGGCTGCCAACAAATTCATTAATGAATTTGTTAATTGGGGTGCTAGAAAGATAGTTAGTGCTTATATTAGAGTGTCTACTCATAAAGGACACCATAAATTCATTGAAGTTCCTTTACCTAAAATTGTAATACATCTCAATAAGAAGTTAAATGAGGACCTTGATGAGGATAAGAACTTTAATGAGGACAATGACCCTAGTGAAGATGAAGACCTTAAAGAGAAGCTTAGGGGGCTTATGCAGTCCGTTAATGGTTCTTTTCTTGTTCATATTTTAGAAAATTGGCATAGACATTAGTTTCTTTTTTTTTTCTTTTTTTCTTTCTTTATGTAGAATGTTTATTTTTAATTATTAATGGCATGTATAGTTTACATTCTTTTACTTCTTCTGTTTGATGCATGTGCTTATATGAAAGTTATTCAATTTAAATATTTACTCGTTGATATGCAAATAGATTTGCATATGCAAAAGGTTTTAGTAACTTAAAGTGGTTCATTGCATAATTAATTTTACTAATAATAATCAAGCATTAGGATTTTAGATGATGATTGGAAATAAAATGAGCTTTTAATTCTAAACCTCAGATGAGATCATTATTAGTATAATTAATATATGTTAAAGAGATATGTATATGTTTAAGGCATTAATTAACGTGTGAAATGTCTATATGTAACTTTAAAATGGCATATGCATTTAAGAACATCATGGTTGAACTTAATAAAGGAGAGAAATTGAATGGTGATAACTATGAAATATGAAGCATGAAAATCCAATATATGCTTGAGGAGTAGGAGGCTCTAGAAACTTTGAATGAATCTATAGACCCCTCTAAAGAAGGGAATATACCCAACATAGAAGGGATCAAACAACTTTTGAGGCTTAGAAGAGAAAGAACTCTCTTACTTGCATTACATTGTTAAGCAGTATGGAAAATGATGTAATGAGAGAATTTAAAAGATTTGACCTAGTTAAGGACATATGGTCGGCAATAGCTTAAAGATTTGATGGTATGTCTTTAACCAAAATGAGGTCACTTACTATTAAGTTTGACACTTATAAGAAGTGCCCTAATCATAACATGAAAAAACATTTAAAGGAAATGCCAAACATGATAAGTGACTTAAAAGATTCTAGTTATGCTCTTACTAATGAATAATAAGTCCAAGATATAATTCATCCTTACCCTAGAATTGAAAGCATATGAAGATCCACCTAACTCATAATGAAGGCATGTGTACCTTTGAGGATGGTATGCGACACTTAGAGCTAGAAGAGAATCGAGTTGAGGCCAACAAGTCAAGTACTGATGTTTATATGGTTAGTTCTAACTCACAAGGTGGTAAGGGACAAAAGCACAAGTCCCATGGTGGATCCCAAAGACGAGGCAAATGGGGTCCTTATGCCAAAAAGAAAAAGAAATCTTACCATCATAGAAAAGGAAAATATTCCTTCAAGAAAACGAACATATCAAAAGTGAAGTGCTATAATAGTGGCAACAAGGGACATTTTCCTCCCGACTGTAGTAAGCCCAAAAAGGTAAAAGATCTAATTGCACATGTGAATGCAATTAATGTTTCTACTTCTATTTTCTTAACCAAATCATATCCTTTATGGATTTTAGACTCAAGAGCCACAGACCATGTAGCGAAGGATAGGAGTGTCTTCTTGGAATTTCGACGTATTCCACATGGAGTTCAATGGATATATGTAGGAAACAACTTAAAGGTAGAGGTGAAGGGTATTAGAACATGCAAGTTAGTGATGTGTCAAGGCCAAACTTTATTCCTGCATGATGTATTGTATGCTTTAAAAATTCATCAAAATTTAATTTTTGTGTTAGTTTTGCTTAAGTATGGATTCAATGTTAGTTTTAATTTTAATAGTGTGAACTTATATTTAGGGTCAAGTTTTTATGGATGTGGTTATTTCCTGAATGGTTTAATTATTATGGATGTTGACAATAGTCATTTAATATTATTAGTGTTAATGTAAATATTTGGCACGCTAGACTTAGTCACATTGGCCAATAATGTATGAATAGACTAGCCAAAGAGGGCTTGTTAAATGATGTAGAAAAAGTAATTATCTACTTGTGAACTTGCTTAGCTAGAAAAATAGCAAGAAAACTATTTAGAAGGGCCATAAAGGTTGATACTTTACTATAATTAATCCATTTTGACATCTGTGGTCCAATGAATATGAGGGCAGGTCAAGGCATGACGCTATTTATTTTATCAAATTTATATATTATTATACTTGATTTGGTTATGTCTATTTGATATCATGTAAATTTAAAGCTTTAAGCTATTTTCAGAAATATAAAAACTTAGTTGAGAATCAGTTAGACATGAAAGTTAAAACATTAAGAATCAATCGATATCAAGAAAATTTATCTGATTAGTTCATAAAATGGGAATAAAACACCAGTTGACTATTCTAGTAACACCTCAAAAAAAAAAAAAATAGAGTTACAAAAAGAATAAATTAAATCTTGCTTGAAATGATAAAATCTATGATGGTATAAGGAAATCTACTTATTACCTTGTACAGTGACGTATTATTGAATGCCACATATATTATTAATTGTGTACTCTTAAAATCAATTACCCCCATGGCTTATGAATTATGCACTAAAAGAAAGCTTGACCTAAGTTTGTTAAGACCTTAGGGTTGTGCAGCTTATGTTCATAATTCTTCCTACATGTTTAGAAAATTAGGTCCACGAGAGAAGAAAAGCATCTTTATTAGATACTCTGAACATTCAAAACGGTATGCTAGATAGGTGAATAAAATAGTGGTAGTGTAATTGAATTTAAATCATGAGATGTCACATTCTTAGAGAATAATTTTCCTAAAGAGGATGAGATAGGTCAAAACTTATCTCTTTATGAAACTTAAGACCAGATTATATCCTCCCCACAAGTCTATATGTACCCACCACATTTAAGTGGGAGTGACATGAGAATCAATGAATCCGTTTTAATTGAAAATCAATCACAAGCAATTATGAGCCTAATTATGAAAGCTGGTCCGAGTGGGAGTAACTTAGATAAATCTCAAATATGTCAAACAACCAGGAAAAGTATTCCTAGTCATCATTTTGAGATTGAAGGGGGAGTTTTCTTAGTTACTCCAGAGGATGAAGAAGAGCCAATGAGCATAAGTGAGGCTCTTAAATGCCCTACAAAGGAAAAATGGACAAAAGTAATAAAAAAGGAAATAGAGTTCATGAAATCAAACTAAGTTTAAGAGTTGGTCGATTTACCCCAAGGTCGCAAAGCCATTGGAAACAAATGTGTTCTCAAAATCAAGCAAAAATCTGATGGTAGTATTGAAAGATACAAAGCCCACTTAGTTGCAATAGGGTATATAGAATATGATAAAATTAATTATAAAGAAACTTTTTCTCTTATTGTTAGCTTTACCTCAATTCGACTAATTCTAGCTATAGTAGCAAGTATGGATCTTGAATTATATGAAATGGATGTAAAGACTGCTTTTCTCAATAGGGAACTGGAAGAAGAAATCTATATGGAATAACCAATAGGTTCTAAAAAAGGTCAAAAACATAAAGTGTCAACTTTTAAAGTTAATATATAGTCTAAAACGGTCTTCTAGGCAATGGTATAAATGATTCCATAATACAATAATATCATATAATTTTAATATGATAAAAAAAGACCATTGTGTATACCTTAATAAATCAAAGGATAAGTTTGTGATCTTATCCTTGTATGTAAATGACATACTAATAAATGAAAATGATAAGGGTACATAAAAGAAATAAAAGATTAGCTATCATCTCTTTTGAGATGAAAGATATGGGTGAGGCTACATACATCCTTGGAGTAAAGATTTTAAAAGACTGTTCAAAGAATTTATTATCTCTTTCACAAGAGCTGTATATTAAAAGAAATTCTTAAATGTTTTCATATGTAAGATTGCAAACCTATTGATACCCTTACCATAAAATATAGAGCTTTAAGTTGAAAGTTATATCCAAATACACCAATGAAAAAGGAACAAATGAGTAAAGTTCCTTATTCAAATGCAGTTAGAAGCCTTATGTACGCCATGATGTGTACAATGTGTCATGCTTTGACTTTCGATTTGATTTTTCACAGAGATAAAATGGGAATTAGAAGAAAAAGTAGGGAATAAAATTGAAGTATGAGTCAAGTAGAATCTGTTGGCATGAACAACTGAACGGAAAATTACTAAAAGGTATCGTAATTATATTAGAAGATCAAGGGCAAATGGGAAATTCACTATTGATGGCCAAAAAAGAGAGAGAGACACATAGAAGTGATAAGGAATAGACATGTGGCATAGGAACAATGAGAAAATGTGAAAAGAATGAGATTCAAGAAATGGTCTCGGTGAATATGATATCGGATCGTGAATAGTGCTTCCCGGGCCTAAATGAAATTGACCTTACCAGATGGTAGAAAAAATTATAAGATAAATTGTGGTGTAGTTTGAGAGTCGAATAAGGTCATATATGAGGTTAAAAATAAAAAATAAAACCTAAAATAGGTCTAAAATATATAGTAAACTATTGAGAGCTGAACTAAAAATTCATAAAATAATATCATAAAAATTTGAGACCTAGACACCCTGATGGTTAAAAATTCCAAGGAATCTAAAAATCACAAAGTTGAAATTTTCTAAATATGAAAACTATTAAAAATAAATTAGTTAAAATAAATGGAGAAAATGAAAAAATAATTAGATAAGCATAACATAATATTTTTGTACGAAGAAATTGTGACCCTTGCATATAATAGTACATGAGATATCCTAGCCATCCAAAATTTAAATGAATTAATAAAATTATAAAATTAAATTAAATTAAGTTTACATATGGCACATTATCAACCATAGATCAATTAAATAGAAATCATTCTTAGCCATTCATTAATAAATATAAATAGGAAATTGACATAGGAAAAAAGGAAGAAAAATAAAAAAGAAAGTTCACCTTCATTCTCCATGGTGGTGGCTGAAATATGTGGCCTCCCTTCTCCCCCAATTCTTTCTTCAAAATTTCCCTCACAAACCATAAAATTTCTATTACTAAGTCATTTTCTACACCTACAAATATATAAACTCTCATATCTTTCAAGAAAATAAGAAGAATATGGTGGAAATGAGGAAAGTGGGTTTGACAAGAATAGTGCTTAAATTGGTAAGTTTTAGCTTCTTTCCATTTGGATTTATCAAACAAGTTTCTTAAACTTTTAATCTTAGGAATTTATAGTTAATTAAGCATTTTATGACATAATTGAATTTATTTGAATCTTTTAAAGAATAAGAAGTAGAAACATGGAGGATAGAAGAAATGAAGAGCAAATTGGAGTGATACAACAACAATTCAATAAGAGAATCCAAACTTAAAAGAGAGAAAACTCAATGGGTATGTGTATTCATTAATTGTGAATTTGTAAAATTTCTTTTGTGTTATGGAAGTGATTTAATTAATGTGAATTAGTGGTTTTAGTTGAAATTAATGGGTGGAATCATAATTAGAGCTTAACAAACTAAATTAGAATATTTAAAATCATGAAAATTTCACATGGTATATGAATTGCATACTTGACCGAATTATGTATAAATTAAAGGAGCATGTATGTTTGGTTATTAATGTACATATTTAAAGTCATTATTAAGCTTCATGAGGTGAGTAAATGAATGAAAATGGTTAAACAAATTAAATAGATATACATGGATTCAAGTTCATACGAATATGAAATATGCGTATGAATATTATATAGTTATGAAACATAAGGTTAGTAATTTTATTGAAACTCCAAACAAAGTAAATTTAAAGTTTACAAAGAAAGGAAAATAGAAATATGATTAAACTAGATAGTTGGCCAAAATTGGTATACTAAAGACAATGATGATTTCATAAGGAATAATTGAGATAGTTTAATTATATAATAAGAGTAGTGATGATTAATGGTATTTAGAAAATCTCCAAATGGAAGAATTGAATTAATTAAGTTTAAATTTGGGTTAGGCCAAAATTTATGTATTAAAGATACTAAGGTATTTTTGTGATATGGTTTAGTATGATAATATTATTATGTCTTGTAAAGTGTAAAATTAGTGTAAGAGATGTACGTGCACTTTTGGATTATGAATTTTTATTTCTTGATATGTAGTGTATAGTTATTAATATTGTACAGTTTTGAGGAAATTTATGGAAATATTAAATAGTCCCTTTTATTAAACTTAAGGAAGGAATAATAGAAAGAGTAAAATGATAAAAATTTTAATTGCAGTGTAAACTTTCAAAGGGACCAAAATATAAATGACAAGGATTAATGGCATATCAAAGGCATAAGTAAGTAATAAAGTTAATTATATAGGATACAATCTTAAGTGATTAATTATAAAAAAAATTAAATACTTAAAATAGACATATATAAGTTTAAACTAAGAAAAGTCTAATTATTTGTACATGTGCATATATTTAAATGAATAAGGAATAAGATTAATAAAAATAAATTCATAGAAAGGAAAATAAAATAAATTGAATAAATTATAGTTAGAGAAAGTTTGAATTAAGATTAAGTATATGAAAAAAAATCAATTAATAAGTAGGAGAATAGAATTGTATACGAATAAAGTAAATAAAATAAAAAGGTATATTTAAGTATATTTGTTATAAATTGAAAACTTTAAATATTGAGGATAATAAGAAAATATAGAAGTAGAAATTGAAATCTTGGTAAAGAAAAGTAATAGAAAACAAATATATGGATATTTTAAGTAAAGTCAATTTTATTGAAATAAATGAGCAATAGCATAAGAAATAATATAAAAAGCAATGCGTATTATGTAAAGTAATACGTAGTTAAATAAAAGATAAGTTTATAAGAACTATAGAAGAAAATATAAATTAAGTAAATTTTTTTAGATAGAAATTAAATAAGGAAATCCAATAGTTATAGATAGTAAATTATCACAGAAAATATACTTAACAAGAAAATATGAACCAAAATAAATACATACTTATATGTAAAAAAGCAAAATCAGTATGAAAATAAAAAGAGAAAAAATGAAATTATATGTTATAGAATACGTCACATGAAACAATTTATATATACATGTATATGTGATCTTTCTCTACACATACATAGATATCTAATAGTTAACTGAATTTGGGGAAATAAATTGCTAGTGGATTATAATCAAATTGTAAGATGCTGAATAATGAACAAATGAATGACTGTTATAAAACATTATAGTTTAATAGATGATTAACTTTACTAATTAGTAAATTAATAAGAGATATAATCGCTATATGCCTTGATAATCTAAACAGTTACGGTTAGGATAGGATAACCGGTCAATTAGGGATCCATCGTTATAGCTATGGCCTACTGTATAGTGCTTAGATGCCTACCGTATTGCACCTTATGGTGCCTACCATGTAAGACTTCAGTGTATACCATTTTTCAAGGAGGGTATTATTCCCTATATATGTTATTTGGGTACAATGAGCCATATTTGTTATCTAGATACTTTGATGTCATGCCGTTATCTATCCTGTTATCCTAGCAAGTATAACTATTATAGGATTATCAAGGGGAAAAAGTAATATAAAATGAATATAAGAGAATTATCAAGGATAACAAGAGTAAAGAGCATGTACATAGAATAATCAAGAAGAGAATCTCAATATTTAAAATTGATAATTATAGTATATAGAATGACTTCACCATAACAAGAGTAAAGGAAACTTATATAAAATATTATAAAGTCACTAACATGATTAACGTGTCAATATGAAATCTTAATGGAATGAAGTTATGATTAATATACAGACAATAAGATCATTTTATAGTTAATTACAAATGAAATTAACTAATGACTATCTACTTATATACGTATAAACAAGGAAAAGCAATCTGAGTCATAGTCATATAAAAATAACATAAATAACTGTAAGATTAAGATAGGGTCACAAAGTTACGTGAGCGGTAAGAGTAATGAAAAAATAGCAATTGTTAAGGATAATTTTATAGAATCCTATAAAATGTTATATAAAGCATATATAGGAAAAGAAGCAATGAAATAGAGTTTTAAAAATAAGGAATACGACAATAGACACAAATATATGGTATTTAATTATAGTATGAATATGCGTAATAGTTAATACATGTAAGGTAAATAAGAAATAAATGATAAGAAAACATACTTATCCAAATTAGACAATTAAGTTATAGCATATGTAAAATGGTGAACACTAATTATTAAAGCAAATATGATTAAGAGATATACAATTAAGAAATACATTTAGACATAAAAGTAATAAAGAGTTTTACAAGTGAAACCATAGCATAAACCATATACAAGGCAACTAATATGGTAAAATAAAAGTAAACTACATGTTAATAAATAAATTATTATCCCAATCATTAGTCATAACATAAATCAGCGATAGTGCAACTCATTTACAAGACTAATAGAGAAACAATTATGCAACCAAAAAGTATTTGGAGCTATAAAGAAAGAGGAAAAATAATAGATAAGTAATGCCCCATAAGTATGCAATAAGAATATAGAAAGTCAATGGTGGTAATAAATTAACAAAGTGCACAAAACATAATTAAATTAATAAGAATTAATTATAAAACAGAACTAGAATTGTTAATATTAAATATAAACCTAAACATAACTCATGATCATTGAATACACCACGAGAAATTTTGCTCAACGCATTAGTTTTTGCTAATCCTTTGGTTATGGATCGAGCCGAGTGAAGCAGCGGATTGAGTCCCAACAATGATAAGAGTTCACATGCTAGACATATAGGTAAGAATAGTCCACCATGAGCATCCTTGCTTGCTGAAGTATTTTTGTATTTGCAACTATGTGAAAATTTTTGTAAAGCACATGTATATGAATAGTAGTTCCAGATGTTTCGTTTATGAATAAAAGTCGTATAAGAGAGTTGTATCAAACGATGGCTTAAAGATTTTAGATACTTGTTTAATATGTTAATGTATATGTTAAAGGATCTAAATGTTATACATATGTGTGACATATGCCAAAGGTGAGTGAAATAGTGTGGAAATCAAAATAGAATAATTACACATAGATAATCAAATAAAGAATAAAAGTGAAATAATAAAGGAATAGTAATTGAATTGATAACATGGCATTTTGTACTTGAACTAGTATATCGGTTAGGAATAAGGGTATTACACAAAGCTTGGAATATGCTATGCAGTTGGAATGGTAAGCAAATATCAATCCAACCCAGGTTAAGAATACTCAAAAGTAATAAAGAGAATCTTACGCTACCTCAAGGGCATAGCGGTGTATAGCTCTTTACACAATAAAGGCTAATTTTATAGCATCTTTAATTGCAATCTACGAAGCTATTTGGTTGAGACGGTTCATGGATCATTTTGGGAGTAAATGCTAATGTTGATGATTCAATAATTGTGTATTATGATAGTCAAGCAATAATAACATATATCAAAGATCCCAAATATCATGGAAAAATGAAGCACATAGATATTAAAAATAACTTTGTGAAAGATATGGTCACATGGAAGGAAGTGAGCAAGAAGTACATATCTACGCATGATATGGTGGCAGATCCATTCATAAAGCCTATACCAAGAGATACACATTATAAGCATGTTAAATCATTAGGTTTGCGTAGATGTTAATTGTACACATTTACTTTTTTTTTTCCTTTCCCAATGATGTTCACTAATTATTAATGAAAGATGTTTTATTTCTTTCTTTATGCCTAAGATTACATCTGTTGCAAAGTATACACATATAAGTATGTATATATATGTTGTATGCATCTTTGTATTGAGAAAAAACATGTTAAATAAATTTGATCTTGGCCTCTCACACTAGCAATGACCTTTGCTATTTTGTATAGTGAAAGATAAGACAATTTAAACTAATTATCTATATGATAGTTGAGAGCCAAATTTAAATAGTAATAAATGTTGACTCTGATTTGAATAAGGAATTTAGTCATAAATTCTATTTTCATAACTGCAAGTGACTAATTAAATAGTTGTCACTATGTCTGTCTTATTGCTATATTAAAGTTCTAATGATATAAAAGGTATGTAAATGAACTCAAGTTAGATATTGAGCATATCTAAACTATAATTTGTACGATATTGATAAAATGATAGACACGCGCTTTAAGGGAAATGATAAAATTCAATAACATGTAATTCATGCCACATATGCATATAATTTGACCAAAAGGTAATAAAAGTGAGATCTAAACTTTTTGTTGCATGAGACCCTGAGATTTTAAAGTAATCTTATTAGGTATCCTTATAAATCTAATTTGCTTCTCAGATCTTTTACTTAATGCTTGCTATCTTAGAATATTACCAAAGGATCATAAATGATTCAGTCTAATAGAGTATTTTCATAAAAGCAAATTAAATAAAAGATGCGAGAATCAAGATAAGAGGAATATCACCAGGTATAAAGAAAACTATCATATTATCTGTGTACATTTAATGGTCAACCAATTATGTTTGTCCTTGGAAAAATATAATTTTAAATGTACTTAATTTATTAGTTAAATGAGATTGTTAGAAATAATATATGATATGTGATCTAGGGTAATGCATACTAGCATACTCCATTATTCGATAAGTTATATACTCCTAACAATATGTAACTAAAGGTGCTCTCAATGTATGCATGGTCACATGGCCTACTTATGCATGAATCTTGTAAAGTTAAAGAGAGAGATGGTCCCATCACGTGTGAGTGAGATTTGTTAAATATAATAGGCGAGCCACCCATGATGGGACCTGCCTAATTTGAAATTAAAAAAAAAAATAATAATAATAATAATAATAATTAAATATATAATTATTTTTGGATGTGGCAACTGCTGTAGTTACTGCAATCCATCTGCTTAGTGGTTAGTTACCATAAAGCAGATAAGAAAAAAAAACATTACATTTTTGCTCTCATTGACTCTCTCTCTATTCTTTCTCTGAAAAGTGAAAAAGATTTTTCTCTGCATCTCTTAACCTTAAGAAAAATGTTGATTTTTAGAAGTTTTTACTATTCAATTCATAAGAGCTCGATCTCTGCAAGATGTATTTATGCTGTGAAAACCTTATATAGTTCATTATATCGTTACTGTGATTGTATAATATGCCATGGTTAGTGATCTTAAATTTTTTATATTTTTCTTTCTGAAATACATGGGAATTCTATGAATCACAACAATATAATTATAAATTCATAATATAACTATTTTTCACATATTACAAATTTACAAAAAAAAATATAGTATGCTCTAAGTATTAAAATTTTAATACTTGCTCACATAATATAATCAAAATTTTTTATACAATAATTAAATGATAAAAGAATTTGTTTGTGAAATATTTACTTATTTATTTATTTATTTTTATTTTAATATTTTATAAGGAGAAGAAAATTGATATTTTAAGTAATAAATTGGTATGTTAATTAAATTTATATAGTATAGATAAATTTAAAAATAGAAAAATAAATGTTAACAACACTTAATTTGGCATGTTCAGGTCATTTGAGATATCCAAGAATTGACTCTTATCTGACCTCAAAATTATCGAGTCATTTTAGGTCGGATTATTTTTAGATTTGATTTGAGTTGGGTCATTTTCGGGCCATCATTTTTCAGACAAGTATGGGTCGGTCAAAAGTTGTCAAGTATATTCTAGACCTATATATATATATTTCAATTTAATCTTTGATAAATATAAAATTTTTCACTCTACATAGTATAATTTCTACTGACATTTAATTTTCTTTTCTTATATGCTTTACA
>CANXYI011685157.1:0-20582 GCA_948208565.1 Hura crepitans
CATGAGGGTGCTCATATGGTGGAACAAGTAATATGACTTGAAATAGAAAGAACAAAACTTATGAAAAGTGATGATGGAATATGGTTTATAAATGGTAAGTGATATGTGAGTAATCATTTATGATGTGTAATCATGTAATGAAAAGTAATGATATAACATGTAATAAGAATGTGAATATATGACCTTGGGTTGATAAAAAGAATGATGAGTTATGTACAAATGACCTTATGTGACATTATGATGGAATTAAGGAAAGTAAAGAAGTATAACCCCTAAGACATGAAAAGTAAAGTGTTCAAATGGTAATGAAGTAATAAAATTATAATAAGGCCCATATGAGTTAGATAGTCCACTAGATGGATTATATAGCAATTGCTAGGATACCAAAGTGTCCCATATTGATGGTATGTGAGGCCATTGAGGTTCAAGTTAAGAACAGCCAAACATTTTATGATTGTAGATTCACATGATGTGTAACACCCCTTACTCGGTGTGATTTTTAGACCCATGTAAGAAGTAACACATAACCTTTATACTTGTACCTACTTAACTTATCACTATAACTCAATCTTTCTCTCTCTATCTCATAAATATATATGTTTACAAGCTATAAGACTTGAAACTTTGTTGCCAAAAATTTGGCAGCATAATAGCTGCTCGAGGCATTACTAAAAAAATTTTTAACTTATGGGAAATCACTTCATATACATATCACAACAATCCTCCTCACTCCATGATCCATCCGATTATATAAAATCATATCAGCCTTCTACCACATATATTTTTTTTTATCAAGAATCACATCTTATTCACTACTATTTAAATAAAAACATACATTGTAATATGACATTAAAGAATTCATTTATCTTTCCTATACATATACATCAATCAACACAAGCTATGTATATTACTTAGCAATTACAAATCGTTACATGATGTACATAAAAGAGCTTGTGAATATAAAGCTTCTTGATTAATACATTACACTGATCTCATATGCAAACAATCTTCTCTTACTTTTATTCTTTAATTCTAATGCTTACTAATGATGGTTGGCCATGCTAAGATTTATAAGAACCTAAGCGACCTAATACCACTAACGCGCTAAGAAAAATTTTCTTAGCGATGTATCCAAGTTCACTATGTTATATAACAAGCATTCATGCATTGTTTACAAGATCAATTTATAGGTTTACCATACATCCACATGATAAAGCTATTATCCAATAAATTTTCATTATGTATGCAATTAACCTCAAGTCATGTTTAATATCCATCCTATTAAAAAGAGTGTAAATAACTTAGGATAGTAAACTATAACTGGCTATTTCGTAGAACACTTATCTTACAACATAGCATTATGTAAGTAATGATAGACTGAAGTATAAATATCCATTAATACATTTAACTTAATTATAACTAAATTAGTCCTCATTACAATATACATATAAAATGTATGACATCTTAACCATTTGATTTACCAAGTTCTTTTACATAATTCCATATTATTCCATTACTCACTGCCCACCTTATATATACACGTATAAGAAAGAGATGCATAAGTACATATATAAATGCTTTTCTATGTTTACCTTTATGCCTTGTTAAGAATTGTAGAAAAACAAGATGTAACATAACATAATAAAATAATATATGTATACATGCATGTATAAAATTCAAATATGCACACATGGAAATAATATAAGGTGTAATACCTGAGAACATTACTAAATTAAACAAAATCTTATGCTATTAAATTGCATTCATGCATTTGATTGATTTATCATTATTTTATACATCACTTATTTTATGCACATGTTAGAGGAAAATGTTTATCCTAGGGATAACGGGATCGTGGTCTGCAATGGCCCCTATTTTTGACTTGTCGGCTACTGCACCAGCAAAGGTGTATAGTGATCCTACCATACCTAAATAGCAGCTGTACCCATGTAGAAATGTGCAATAGTCCCATGGGAACTGATGATAGCTTCACCCACATGGGATTCGAAGATAATAAAATTATAGGTTTTTGGGTCAGATTAAAAGTGGACCCATAAATTGACATTAAAGCACCGAAGTACCCTAGTAGCTGCTATCTATCCTTAGTTAACCGATTAACCTATCCACTAGGTTATTTACTCATATGAGCTACTAATAAAGTTCTTTCTAGATTTCACCTCTTTCTATTATTTAATGTAACTTTAATTTAAATTGGTCGACCAACTAATGACACAATTGAGAACAGCAATATCATTGATTTACCATATTATTAAGCATGATCTGTTATATCATGATATGAAAAAATGTCCATTCATAATGCCATATATTATGTTCTCATATCTAGATATTATCATAACAAGCAAATACTTTAGCCAAGATAGCATAAAGAACATATTAATACATTTATGCATTATGCAAAGTCCTTACATGAGCATCATGCTTATTTATTCAACACATCAGCATATTATGACATCTTATCTTGTCACAATATGCTCATCATTACTTCAGATGCATCATGGCCATTACTCTTGACCATTTGGTCAAGCCAACATAAATTTGGCCCACCATAGTTATTTCTATCATTGCACATATCATCACCATACTTCATAACCATTGACATACATATAATCATGTATCATTCATATCATGCTTCATTTATAGCGCAAACATGCATATTATGTTACAATTATATGATTAACCATCACACACTTCATTTTTTTCTTTCATTGTATAACTAGCATATCACATGTCCTCAAAAATCCATTTCCTTACATAATATATCCCATCTAACATAAACATGATCACAATATTTAATCTAATACATAAGTCATCCTCATGCATGCATCCTATAACATTATACACAAATATATGTATATCAAATGACCATTCAGCCATCATACCTCCAATCCTTCAAAAGCTTCAATTCATGTATTAAACATCATATCAAATATCTATATTAGCACACATTACCAATCTTTAACATAATCAACTTTATACTTAGGTTCATGTATTATCTATGATATGCATAAAAAATAAGAGTACACTCTCAAATATATATATATATATACTATTAGGCCATTCATATAAAAATCATGGATAATCGCATTTCTTACATCATTGATATAATATACTTCATAATATCATGCATACCATGAAACACATAAATACACATATACATATGTAAAACATTCATTGAAGATGCTTAAATGAGTATTCCTCCACATCTCATATCATGGTTTCAATATTTAAGCATTATTGAAACATCTTATCCCATATATATATCTTATTATGCCTAGCACCAAGTATACTTAATCATGCATATCAATGGAACTTGTGGCTACCAAGCACTCAAGATTCATGGTCTATCAACATTTATTATACATAGCATCTCTCATGCCTATCCTTGCATGTGCATCCATATATATGCTTACAACATGACTAACATGTATCTTAAGTCATATCCATATAAGTATGCATTTATAATCATACAACCTCACATGTATTTATAAGGTAATTATCCATACCAAGGTCATGATTACTCCTTGTACATCAAATAATCTAATACAACTGGTATATAAACCATCCACATAATCAATACACCAATTAAATATAATTGTTTACCATTTATATCTCCTATATATAACATAGACATAATCTTTTATCCTCATGTAATCCATTGATTAAAATACACTATTATGCATTTATAAGGTATTTAAACTTATTTAAATCCAATAATATGCATACTCATTTATATATACATAATCATACACCTATTTACATAATAAAGCACATAATTGCATTATAACGTAACATAGGTCATCCATCAATGCATATACATTTAAAGCATCTTAAATGTATGATCGTACATTCAAAATGCCAATTTACATGCTTAAGGTCATATACTCTCATGACACAACAATTATCACATATTTACATATATACATATGTTATGACATAAATAGGGCAGAAATAAATTTTTCCCATAACATCACTACTTAGTATCTCATTATACCACACTTGTATATAATCATTATCAAACATAATATGGCTAACAAACTTTATCATTTAACCATGTTGTGAAGTAATATTCTAATCTTCCATTACTTTACCTTTCATCAATTATTTAACATGCATATAACACATCTCTCAAAACTATACTCATGTTATCCATCTTAATTCTATGCATAATTAAAATTAAAACCATATACACCTATGTGTCTATCATACTTTCATTAGCACATAATCATACACACATTTAATCTTTTCATGCTTTAAATATTATAAACACATAAGGTATTGAACTATAATATTTTAAACTTGGATACTTACTCTTGGATGCTTAATATCCTTTAATCAGTGAACCTTTTCATCCCTTAATCCAAATTACATAAGCCATATTTTCTTTGGATCCCTGTAATAACTTATTCCCTTTGTCATCTTGCCTCAACTAAATAGCTCTAACATATACAAAAACAAATATAGTTCATTAACCTAATATTAATCTTTTATCTTCCTATTAATAGCCTTCAGAACTCGCTAAAATCACTACAAAAATAACATGAGGACCCTAAAAATTCTTTGGCTCTACTTCTCTTAACATAAATAAAATCCACAACAAAAAACATAAAAGGGTTTACATATTGTCCACAAAACTGACCCTAATGCTTTCAATTCACTAAGACTTGAAATTCCAATCTTAATCCATTTAGGAAACGATCAAGAACAAAAATTTCTTTACTTCCGATATCTATTTTGTTACTTAAATCTTATCTTTCTCTTCTTTACATAAAATACAAATGACAATAGCTATCATACTCAACTTTACAAGTAAAGATAGAAGATTATAATCCTTCCTATTAATGATCAAAGATTAAATCCCTCAATATATTTTTAGCTTCCTACTATCCCCTTTTTTGATTTCTTCTTTCTTTTTTTTCTTTATAGCTCTACTGCCTCTACCCAGACATAGCGCTATCACTGACCCATGTGAATGGCACTTCCATAACTAATGACTTTAGCCCTGCTAGGTCTGTAGCATTATGCCCATAGTGACTCTCTACCACTCTCAATTTTCTCCCTTTTATTAACTCTCTCCTATTATTTTCTTTTTTTTACATTAGTGGGCTGTTGCATCAGAGCTGCCATCAGTAGTGTCTCTCCACACTGCTTTTAGTCGCTAGCTTTACTACTAGCTGCTATCACACATGGATGGGCACTGCTGCCCCTCCTCCTTTATTTCTTTCTTTTCTTATTTTCTCATCTGTTCTTTTTTTTTTCTTTTATTCCTTAAATTTTAATTATGCTCGCTAATTGAAGGGAATGGGAGGCAAATGTCTTGAATAACTAAAAGCACTTTTTGGTCCCTATATTTTCCAAATGTTACACTTAAGCCCTTATTTCTTTTCATAATTTGTTTTAAACCACTAAAAATTAATTTCCATCTATAAAATAAATATCAACTTATAAATTCCATATGCCAAACTGAATAATAAAAAATAACAGAATTAATGATCTAATAATTTTCATCATTACCATACCATAAAAAATCTTTCTTTCTCATTATTCCCTTTTTGTTTAGTCTATTTAGTGTATAGACATTGGAAACACTATTTACTTTTTGCAAAAAAACACTATTTATAGACCTCGGGTTTTAGGCTATTACATTTCTTCCCTTCTTAATAGAATTTTGTCCTTGAAATTCCTTAGGTTTCTTTACGCTTTATGTAAATTAATAGCATTTTTTGAACATCACTGATCAAAAACTTCCCCTCTTATTATCTTTCTTATCACCTTTATAATGTGTTATATCCCTTACTACCTACTTAATCCTTATGCTACTATAAAACTACCATACTTTCGTTGTGCTACTCTAATAATTACATTCTTAATAGCCAATCATTTATTCATAATCTCAATAATAGCTCATTGCCTTTAGCATCATTATATAACTAGTTCCATCTGTATTCCAAGGTTTAACTCTTCCCTTTACCCTAGACTGTCCTTAATAAAATAACCTTCATCTCGTATACTTAAATCTCCCCTATCGTTATTTTGTTATAAAGGCATAGCTTGCTAATTTTCAATCGATTTAGGCATGTGATATAAATGCTATGATTATGCAGATCTAATGATGAAAATGATAATGTGATGTAATGCAATTACATATGCTTTCATGATATGACTCAATGTAATAAATAACCCTAGCCCAATGCCTTATGCATTTAAAGAATAACCTTTAACATTGGAAAATTAATAGGTACACTTATAGTATAACTCTTCTTTGATACTAAGTTCATTAAATACCCTTCATCCATACCTTAATATTTTATCTGTAGACACACTTTAATTCCCATGTACTAGAGAATCCTTGTTCATAATGATAATAGTACAATAGTGTTGCATCCCTCTTTAGCATAATTCTAATATTGGTTTATCACTACCTATTATAAAAGCATAATTCTAATATTAGTTTATCACTGCATATGGGATTACTTCTTTTTGAGATAATATAAACTCACACCACCATAATATCATAGAGTGCTAGCGACTTAGCTTAACTCCTAAAAATCTTCTTACACCTTACATAACTTTGATTCTTATATATTCCTCATAGGTCTAGGAATGCCTAAACTATCCTCTGATGCCAATAATGTAACACCCTTTACCTAATTCAATTTTTAGACCTAAGTAAGAAGTATCACACAACCTTTATACTTGTACCTACTTAACTTATCACTATAACTCAGTCCTTATCTCTCTATCTAATAAATATATAGGTCTACAAGCTATAAGAGTTAAAGCTTTCATGCTAAAAATTCGATAGCATAATGGCTACTCAAGGCACTACCAAAAAAATTTTCAACTTATGGAAAAGCACTTTATATACATATCATAACAATCTTTCTCACTTTGTGATCCATCTGATCACACAAAATCATATTAGCCATCCACTATATACATGTTTATCAAGAATCACATCTCAATCATAGCTATTTAAATAAAAACATATATTCTTAGACCACATCAAAAAATTCATTCATCCTTCCTATACATATACATCCATCAACACAAACTATGTTTATTACTTAGCAATTACAAACCATTACACAATGTACATAAAAAGCTTATGAACATAAAGCATCTTAATTAGCACACTCTATTAATCCCATATGTAAACAATCTTCTCTTACTTTTATTCTTTAATTCTAATGCTTACTAATGTCGATTACCTATCCTAGGATTTATGAGAACTTGCATGACCCAAAACCACTAATGCACTAAGTAAAATTCACTTAGCAATGTATCTAAGCTTATTGTGTTATATAACAAGCATTCATGCATTGTTTACAATATCAAATTATAGGTTTATAATACATCCACATGATAAAGCTATTATACAATAAATTTTCATTATGTATGCAATTAACCTCAAGTCATGCTTAATATCCACCCTTTTAAAAAAGTGTAAATAACTTAAGACAATAAATTATAACTTGTTATTTCGTAGAACACTCGTCTTATAGCATAACATCATGTAAGTAAAAATAGCTTAATGTTTAAATATCCATAAATACATTCAACTTAACGATAACTAAACTAGCCCTTATTAAAATATACATATAAAATATATGACATCTAGATCATTTTATTTATCGAGTTCTTTTACACAATTCCACATTATTCCATTACTCACTGTACACCTCCTACATGTACATACAAGAGAGAGATGCATAAGTGCATATTTAAAAGCATTTCTATGTTTATTTAAATGCATATCTATGTTTTACTTTTATGCCTTGATAAGAATTGTAGCACAACAAGATGTAACATAATGCAATAATACATGTATATATGTGTGTACAAAATTCAAATATGCACACATGGAAGCAATATAAGGTGTAATGCCTGAGAACATTATTAAATTAAACAAAATCTCATGCTATTAAATTGCATTCATGCATTTGATTAATTCATCATTATTTTATCAATCATTTCTTTTATGGCCATATTAGAGGAAAATGATCATCTTATGGATAATAGGATCATGGTGTGTAATGGCCCCTATTATGGACTAAATAACTGCTATAACAACATAAGTGTATAGTGATCTTATTGAAAGGTATACCCACATAGAAATATGTAGTGGTCCTATGGGACTTGATGGTGGTTGCACCCACATGGGATCCAAAGATCATAAAATTATAAGTTTTTAGGTTAGATTAAAAGTGGACCTATAAACTGACATCAATGCACTAAAGTGCCCTAGCAGCTGCTATCTATCCCTAGTTAATTGGTCAACCTATCCACTAGGTTGATTACTCATATGGGCTACTAATCAAGTTCTTTCTAGATTTCACCTTTTTATATGGTTTAACATAGCTTTTATTTAAATTTGTCGGCCAACTAATGACACAACAAATAAAAGCAACATTATCGATTTACCAAATTACTAAGCATGATCTACTATATCTTCACATGCAAAAATATCCATTTATAATGCCATGTATTATGTTTTCATACCAAGACATGATCATAAAATGCAAATGTTTCAGCTAAGATAGCATAAGCAACATATTAATACATTCATGTATTATGAAAATTCCTTACATGAGTATCATGCTCATTTATTCAACATATCGGCATATTATGACATCTCATTTTGTCACAATATGCTCATCATTACTTCAAATGCATCATGGTCATTACTTTTAACCATTTGGTCAAACCATCATGAATTTGGTCCTCCATAGTTATTTCTGTCATTTCACATATCATCACTATACTTCATGACCATTGACATATATATGATCATGCATCATTCATATCATGTTTCATTTAGAGCATATATATGCATATTGTGTTCCAATTAAATGATTAACCATCACACACTTTAACTTTTTCTTTTATGGTATAACTAGCATATCACATGTCCTTATATATCCATTTCCTCAAATAACATATCCCATCTCACATAAACATGATCACAATATTTAATCCAATACATAAGCAATTGTTATGCATGAATCCTATAACAATATACACATATATATATATCCAAGCCTTCAAAAGCTTTAATTCACGTATCAAACATCATATCAAATATCCAAATAGGCGCACATTACAAATCTTGAACAAAATGAACCTTGCACTTGGGTTCATGTATTATCTATGATATGCATAAAAATCAATATTACATTCTCAAATATATATACTATTAGGCAATTCATCTAAACATCATCGATAATTGCATTTCTTACATCATTGATATAATATACTTTATAGTATCATGCATAACATGAAATATGTAAAAACTCACATACATTTTTATAACATTCATCAAAGATGCTTAAATAAGTATTCCTCTATATCTCATATCATAGTTTCAATATTTAAGCATTATTGAAACATCTTATCCCAAACATGTATCTTATTATGCCTAACACCAAGTATACTTAATCATGCATATCAATAGGCCTTGTGGCCACCAAGCACTCAAGATTCCAAGTCTATCAACATTCATTATGCATAACATCTCTCATGATCATTCATGCATGTGCATCCATACATGGGCATACAACATGATTAACATGTATTTTAAGTCACAACCATACAAGTATACATTTATGATCATAAAACCTCACATGCACTCATAAGGCAATTATCCATACCAAGGTCATGAATTACTCATTATACATCTAATAATCTCATACAACCAGTATATAGACCATCCACATGCTTAAAACACTAATTATACATAATTGCATACCATTTACATCTCTCATATATAATATAGACATAATCTCTCATCCTTATGTAATCCCATTAATTAAAACACACCATTATATATCTAGCATGTATTTAAACTTGTTTACATCCAATTATAAGCATACTCATTTATATACACATAATCATACACTCATTTACATAATAATGCACATAATTGCATTATAATATAACATAGCTCATCTATCAATACACATACATTTAAAGCATACTAAATGCATGATTGTGTATTCAAAATGCCAATTTACACACTTTGGGTCTTATATGCTCATGACATGACAATTATCACATATTTACACATATACACATATTGTGACATTCATAGGGCATAAATAATTTTTTCACATAACATCATTACTTAGTATCTCATTATTCCACACTTGTATATAACAATTATTAAACATAATGTGGCTAACAAACTTTATCATTTAACCATGCTATGAGGTAATATTTTAATCTTCCATTAATTTACCTTTCATCACTTATTTCACATATATATAACACATCTCTTGAACTTATACTCATGTTATCCATCTTGATTATACGTATAATTAAAAATAAAACCATATACACCTATGTGTCTATCATACCTTTGTTAATATATAATCATACAAACATTTAATCTTTTCATGTCATAAATTTTATAAGCACATATGATATTGAACTATAACATTTTAAACTTGGATACTTACTTTTGAAAGCTTAATATCCTTCAATCTATGAACCTTCTCATCCTTTAATCCAAATTACATAAGCCATATTTTCTTTGGATTCATGAAATAGCTCATGCCCTTTATCATCTTGTCTCAATTAAACTGCTCTAACATATACAAAAACAAATATAGTCTATTAAACCAATATTAATCTTTTAACTTCCTATTCATAGCTTTCAAAACTCATTAGAATCATTACACAAATAACATGAGAACCCTAAAAATTCTTTGTCTCCACTTCTTATGACATAAATAAAATCCATAACAACATAAAAGGGTTTACTTATAGTTCACAAAATTGACCCTATTGCTTTCAATTCACTTAGAATTGAAATTCCATTCTCAATCCATTTAGACAACCACCAATAACAAAAATTTCCTTGCTTCTCATATATAAATTTTTTTTTACTTAAATCGTATCTTTCTTTTCATAAGATAAAATACAAATGACAATAGACATCATACATAACTGTACAAGTAAAAATAGAAAATTATAATCCTTACTTGTTGGTAACTAAAGTGTAAATCCCATAATATATTTTTAGCTTCCTACTGTCCCCTATTTTTATTTCTTTTTTCTTTTTTTTCTCTATATCTCTACCATCATTGCTTAAAGATTATGCCACCATAACCCACGTGAATGGTGTTTGCATCTCCTACCATTGCCAACTACTCTAGCCTTGCTAGGTTAATGATGTTACACCTATAGTGGCTTTCTATCACACTTCGTTTTCTCCATTTTCCCAACTCTTTCCTATTATTTTCTTTCTTTTTTTTTTTTTGCATTAGTGAACCATTGAATTGAAGTTGTCATTAGTAGCACCTCCTTGCACCGTAGTTAGCCGCTAGCTCCACCACTAGCAGCCATCGTATATGCATAGGCACTACTGCCCCTCCTCCTCTATTTCTTTCCTTTCCCATTTCTCATCTATTTTTTTTTTCTTTTATTCCTTAAATTTTCAATTATGGCTACTAATTAAAAGGAATAAATAAGCATCCTAAGTAACTAAAAGCCCTTTGTGCTCCCTATATTTTCTAAATGTTACACCTAAGCCTTTATTTCCTCTCATAATTTGTTTTAAACCACTAAAAATGAATTTTCATCCATAAAATAAACATCAACTTATAAATTCCTCATACCAAATTAAGAATAAAAAAGAATCAAATTAATAATCCAATAGTTCGCATCGTTACCCTACCATAAGAAATCTTTATTATTGGTTTTTCTCAATCATACACAGTGGAAAAAATAAAATTTTGAGAGAAATCGGCAATGATAATAGACCTAAATAATATAAAATTCATCCTAAATGTTAAATCTAGCAGCATTTTGTGATTTACCATAAAAGGATGACTGCAGATTCCTTTTGTGAACTCTTCTTATTAGGTTGTTGCAAACCATAGTGATCCATTTCAAGGAACACCTCCAAGGTAATCCATGTAAGAAGTTTTTCAAAAGAGATGAGCTTGTAATTCTAAATGCTAGTAGGAATTACAAGTAAAAGAAGGAAGATGAAGAAAATGTGTGTTTTAATTATTTTATACAAAAATTCTATAGCAGAATGTCTCCTTATGGTGGCCATTGTAATAAGTTTGATCTATATCATAAATAAACCCTATTTAGGTCAAAATTTCAGTGTTAAAATTTGACCTAAATTGGACATGAATGGACCCATCAATAGTATCTTTTTCTATCCTATGTGCATAAGCCTTTTAATGGGCTTATGTGCAATTTGCTTTGGCCCCACTTTCATTAATCCTAAGTGGCACTCCTAAGTTTTATTTGGATTAATATTTACTCTAATATAAGGCCTTTTAAACCTTTTAAAAGCCCATAAAAATTAGATGGAAGAATAATTAAAAGTTTGGACTCAACAAGGCCTATGTCTAAAAACCCTGATTCTTAAAAAATCATGATTTTCTAGACTTTTCATTTACAAGTAGGCCCTAAGCCCTTTTGCTCATTTCTTTTTCTAAATCCATCTTCCTATGATATCTCATATCATTAAAAAATTCAATCTCATTAAATCTTCCTCAAGCATCTTTTATGTGTGTGACACTATGGGTTTTTAAAATAGCTTGGCAATACATAATGAATTAAAGTCCAAGTCCAACTAGGACTTTATAGATTTAATCTCATTGAATTAATATCAATTCAATAAATGATGTATCACTTGTATATAAAGTCAAGAAAGGCATCTAGCCATGTATCATGACTACCCAAGTGTTGAAAAGTCTACTGGTTTGACTTAACCCTTTAATATACAATTACAATGCAATAAACACCTTTCACCATGTTTTATCTCATCCGATTTTGAATATGGACTTGTGTCAACTCATGGCTTAACTACATATGTCCAATTTAGCCCTGAACATATTGTTTTAATAATTTTACCTTTATTCCTAAAATGCCATTAGTGAATCCTATTCGCATATGGCTATTTGCTTTAGCCAGGGATTCCTGAAATAAGTTACTCATCAAAACTATGAGATAAACTCCCCACTATAATCTGCGGTGGTGAATCCGTTGTTGATTACCACCCTATCTTTAAATATGTTATGCCATACCTAATAGCATTACTATGTATACTTCTTATTTGAAGTAAAAGTTTTGGAGTTGAAGTATGTCACTCCATATTTAAGATAGTTAGTGATCTCAAGTCAAGGATACTTACACCACTGATATGATGAGATACTTTTGCTGACATAGATTAAGTATCTATATGAAGGTCTCATAGTGGATTTCTAATGTGCTTACTTCCCAAGTAAGCATCCACATAACATACAAGCATCTCTATGCTTTTAGCTTGTGAGAATTACTGCTTGATCCATAAAAAAGTATAACATGTGCTAATCTTTCCATATTAACAATGACCTATCTTATTAATACTATGATTAGGGATATTTAGGTATATCACATTTACATGCAATAAGAATCTCATATCATGAACACTTCATGATTTCCTTTGCACTATGATTATATACCAAGGACTTTATAACATGGTTTAAGAGACATTGCAAACAATTATAAGTAATATATAAAAGCACCATGATATAAAGAGAAATGCCTTTAATATGGTTTCATAAGGTTTAAATACATGAACACTACCTTTTTACATAAGCTCTAAGGCATACTTCTAACAATCTCCCATTTACACTAGATCTAATACCTATGTATTTAATGCCCATTGTATTTAAATGTTGATCAAACTTTCCTTATGATAGTGCCTTCATGAGAGGATTAGCCATGTTTTAATTTGTGGGGACCTTTTTAATTTTCACATCCTGCCTACCAATGATCTCCCTTTTTAGATGGTAGCACCAAAGAACATGTTTAGATCATTGATAAGATCATGATTCATGAGCTTGTGCAATAGCCCTATTGTTCTCATAATACAATGGTGTTAGATAAAAAATGTTTGGAAACACTCCAAGTTTTTTAATGAACTTTTTAATCCAAATGGCTTCCTTAGTTGTATCAAAAGCTACAATGTATTTAGCTTCAATAGTAGAATCTATAGTTGTATCCTATTTGGAACTCTTCCAAAAAATTGCTCCTTTGCACATAATGTATTCATATCTAAATTGAGATTTACAATCATCTTTATAAGATTTGAAGTTGGCATCAGTATACCCATTAACCTATAAATCTCATTCTCTATAAATCAAGAATAGCTCCTTAGTCCTTCTTAAGTACTAAAGGATATTATTCACAACCACCCAATGTTCTTGTGACACCCTCTACTAGATTCCCAGAAAAACCTAACAAACGGTGCACTTCTCCCTAGGTTACCTATCTCACTACTCCCACGGTTATTCATTTAACTTTTATCTATACTGCCTTAGGCAATACTGTCTGACTCTCAATATAGTTCGATCTATTCCTATAGTCTATTTAGGTTCATATTATGATGCCAAGCTATTTCATAAGGTTTTCATTCACATTCAAGTATTCCTTAAAAATTCAATAGTATAATGACTGTCCGAGTCACTACCCCAAAATTCTTCTCAACCTATAAACACTTTTATAACATTTATCATGTCTCACCAGACCCTTCTAGTCCCCTCATATATCATTCTATCATCATTAATTATCAGATAGCAATCATAAGCCTCAACCCACAAACAATAATTCACATAAAGCCTCTGACTCATAGATTACATACATACAACATTCATACACAAAGATTTACAACTGATTATTATCACAAAGTCAATTTGCATATATACATAATTACATTCCTGTGTCTCTTTATATACATTGTACCCATTTTCCCACACATAAGTACATGAGGTGCAAAAACTATACAAATATACATTATCAACCTTCTTCATAGCTATCCTCTAAACTACCCGCACACTTTATGAGGTGACATCCTTGTTCTTGGTACCTACGCATTGAAATAGGTACGCCGAGTATAAAATACTCAATAGTGAATTCAAGAATTAAAATCATGTCCAACAATTATATACATGCATCATATTCCTATTTAATTCTAGTTCCATTAGCCAGGTTCAAGCTAGAGCTCTAATAGGCAAAATTACCATATTACCCCTTGGAAAATTTTGTCTATAAATTATCCAATTTAATCACTATGATTTATATAAATAATGTCTTAAGACCATTATTATTCATTACATACATATTCCTTACAATTTAAGCCATTTATTCATATTAGTGAAAAATTACCAAAATACCATTATGTTATAATTTATAACCATAGGTACATTTATTAATTTTCTTTAACTACTTCAGCTGACCCATCTCAAGAAATAACCTTTGACTGACACTAGAGCTAGAGGGAAAAATAAACTAGTGTAGTGGTCCTAATTCTAGACCTGCGTCTCTGCATCAGCTAGGTCACATTCTGGCACCCAAAGTGTGAAGGACAATGTCTAGTTTGCCTAGAAGATTGGCTTATTTAACTGGCTAGTACAATGATCCCTTGGGATACTAGTTGTTGTACCAACCCTATTTAAAGAATAAAGATGTCACAAACTAGTTTACGTAGCAGACTAGTTTATTTATCTTACTAGTGCAGTGGTCCTTCAGGACTTATGCCGTTTCATCGAAAATAAAGATATAATTCAAGTGAATTCCATAATCTAATCTAAATTTCCAACTAGCACAATGGTCTAAAAATGGACTTAGACCGATGTACTGGCTTATCTGAAAATCAGTTAAATTAGCAGCTGCAAAAATCTCTAAGTTGACTAGTCAACCTATCCAGTGGGTGTCTAACTAGTGGGCCATATAACCTCAATTCATGTCCATTTATTTACTAATTAGGTTCTTATAATATTATAAACTTAAAAATAGTAGTTATTATTTTTACTATATAATTAGAATTTAGCTCAATCTAGTATGGCCACTAACAGGCTGTACTAGGTGAATTATCAAAAACATATATATAAGGTTCTAGTGCTAATAATTATTATATATTATATTGCATTTAATTTCATAAAAATTTCACAAATTTAGGTCAATTAGTGTTCAAGGGATTTATTAGGTTAGGTAATGGTCTCTTAGGACAGTTATAGGTCATTACGTCAAGTTTCAATAACCCTTTTTAAGCTTATTCCTTAACATTTTTCCATGTAGTTTTCAACCTTACTTCCACAAAGATCATAGGCCCTAGGCCACACAATTGTTGGGCCATTTTTAAGGCCAATCATAGGCATCAAAGTTATACCACATAATCATACAATATAACCCTAATAGGCATAATTTATAGGCATATTATCTACTTACCATTCATAGCCCTTAAGGCACATTTTATAGGTGTATTATGATCATTTTTCTATGTCTTGTCTTAACTTACTTCAATTATACTTCCAAACATCTTTTATTTCATTTATTGATCACCTTTTTATGCTATTTAAGTTAACACACTACCTAATTTCATATTAAATATATTAAGCCAATGTAGTTCATACAATTATAGCACACCATGCATATATATCACACATATGCTACCTATATTTCTAGGCAAGCTTCAATAGAGAACCTCTTAGATTTAGCCATCCCTTACCTTGATCAACCTTTTCCATGATGTTTTTTACACATACCACCATTCATTCATACCTTAAACACATACCTACCCATACATATACCATATCATGCCATATTAAGTGATTTACTCACCATACAAGTCTCAACCATTCAAAGAAATCACCATAACCATGCATCAAATTAACTCACCACATGTCACACTATTCTTTCATGTAGCATACATCCACAATACATGCCAAAACAACTAGTCACACTTACACACACAAACAACCACAAACCATAGGCACTAATCCTTGTTTGTTATTGCTAAATCTAGCAACTAACTAAGTCTACTCTTATACTAAAGCTTTCGGTCAGCCATGACACATAATGGCTAATCCATTTTTCATTAAATCCTATTTATTCTAAATGTCCAATTTCCTTTTCATAACTAAAGAATTTCATTAAGACTTTAAAAAGCCAGTATATGCCACTAGTTCACACACCTTTAACACTCATTTCTAACCCTTTTAAGAATCAAATGACATTAAGAAAATGCTAGAATCCACTTACCTCTGTACACCACCTAAAGCTTGTCTACTTCCTAATTCTAACCTTTCCATAAAAGCTTCTTTTCTCCTTCTACAAGCCTTTTCTTCCTCAATTAACCTCAAACACCATTAAAACACATTCTTATAGATGTTAAGCACTTCAACCATCCATTTCTAGTAAGGAAACTTCAAGAAAAACCCATGAGAACTTACCTTGGAAGCTTACTAGCTTTGTTGGAAAGCTATCTGACCTTTGCTCATTTACTGATTTTTAATTAATTCTTAGAAGCTCATTTTGCTATGATTCTTCTTCTAGATTTACCCTAACATATGATAGTGAATTTAGGTGAAATTAGTTTGCTGAAATAGATTGAAGAAGAAGGTGAGAATGGCTATTTTCTATTGGGTGGTGTCAATGGCTAGGGTAGAAAGAAGGAAAAAGTTTCCTTTTATATAAGTGGATTTGCCTCTTGTCAAAGCCATGTGGACACTTGGCATAGGCCCTGGGCTAAATGGAATGATATGGACAGGTCCTACGACCATTTGAACCACTCAAAATGTCTTGGTTTTTTGACAAACTTTGAAAATTCACCA
The DNA here is from genome assembly GCA_948208565.1 of Hura crepitans. NCBI lineage: Eukaryota > Viridiplantae > Streptophyta > Magnoliopsida > Malpighiales > Euphorbiaceae > Hura > Hura crepitans. The sequence continues at coordinate 17,634 of CANXYI011685157.1, forward strand.
AAATTCACACGGACCTTAAAAAATTACACCATTTATTTTAAAATTCATATTTTAATCCCCTCTACATGCTTGTAAATTTTTGTGGCCAAATTCCATCGATAGAGTAGTTTTTAAACTACCTTGATTTGCATATCAACTTAAAAAATTATGAGAATTCACAAATGACCTCAGAATCCAAAAATTCTTTAACCAATGAACTCAGTGGAATTTTTGAGTTTTAGGGTCTACTATTTTCATGTCCGTTTGAGCACATCCCAAGTTATTCACAGGTAAAAAAATTTTAATTGCCCTGAGGGATAACTTATAGTCCAAAATGAATTATTGGCTCTACTAAATTTTTAGATTTTACCTTTTTCATTAAATTAAAGCCCCTTAAAGTTTCATGACTAGTGTCACTACCTCAATTTTTATGCAAGTGACCCTGCACCTTAGGTACACCTCTCAAACCTAATGACACTATTCATGGAGCCTTGAAGCACAGGCATTACAGTTCTACTATATAAATAGATTAGAATATGCTCATGACACTTAAAGCAAATGTTACATTAGGTCTCATACATAACATTGCATATATGATAGATCCTATAATCGAAGCATATAGGATCCTACTTATATGCTTTCTCTCCTTTTGCGTCTTATAAGACATATATTTAGAAATGTATTTTCCATGCAACAAAGAAATATAACCTTTCTTTTGGAGAGATTCAAGTTAAACCTTTTTAGCATATTTTCTATGCAAGGAACCTTTAAGATCTATCTCTATAGATCTTGATCCCTAAGATATAGGTTGCTTCTTTAAGGTCTTTCATGGAGACTTATTTACTCAGCCAAATCTTAATTGACTGAAGGATAGAGACATCATTTCCTATTAGTAATATCTCATCTATATTGAATGGAAGGAAAATGATTGCACTCCTACTGACCTTTATTTAAACATATGGTTCATCCTTATTTTGTGAGAAACCAAACTCTTTGATTGTCTTATCAAAATGGATGTTCTAGCTTCTAGATGTTTACTTCAATCAATAGATAAATCTTTGAAGCTTATAGACTTGATTGCCATCTTTTGATGTAAACCTTCAAGTTATGTCATGTACACTTCCTTTGACAATTTTCCATTAAGGAAAGCTATCTTTACATTTATTTGCCAAATTTCATAATTGTAATGAGCAACAATGACAAGTAGAATTTGAATGGATTTAAGCATTACAACTAGAGAAAAGGTTTTATCAAAGTCAATTCTTTGTCTTTAATGATAGCCTTTTACTACCAATCAAGCTTTATAGGTAATCACATTACCTTCCATATTGGTTTTCTTCTTAAAGAACCATTTACACCTAATGGGTTTTATCCCTTCAGGTGGATCAACTAAGGTTCATACCTAGTTATCATACATGGAATCCATTTTGGATTTCATAGCCTTAAGCCATGTGTCTAATTCTAAACTATTTAGAACCTCTTCATAACTAGTAGGCTTATGGTCTTCTACTACAATCACTTTCTTATCCTGGTCCATAAGAAATCTATATCTCTTTGGAATAGTTTTAACATTAGAGATCATCTAAGAACTTGTGTTTCTATAGGTTCATTTATTACCTCATCACTATGAGTAATAGAACTAGGAACAGTTGGTTGATCTGCTTTATTTTATGGTTCTTGAACTTCATCAAGTTCAATTTTACTCCCATTGTCTTTCATGAGAAACTCTTTCTCTAGAAAGACTGCATGCTTTGTAACAAACCCTTTTTATTCTTAAGAATGGTAAAAGTAGTACCCCAAAGTTTCCTTTGGATACCCGATAAATAAGCATTTGTCAAACCTAGCCTCAAGTTTATCTGACATTATTCTATTCACATATAGATGGCATCCCTATAGCTTGATATGTGAAATAATAGGTTTCTGGTTATATCATATCTCATATGGTCTAACATTAACTAACTTTGATGGAACTCTATGTAAAATATAAACAATAGTTTCCAGTGCATACCCCTAGAAGGACTTAGGTCAATCTGCAAGGCTCATCATAGACCGAACCATATCTAATAGAGTTTGATTTCTCCTTTTAGATGTACCATTATACTGAGGTGTATATAGAGGAGTCCATTAAGATAATATACTATTATCTCTTAGATAACCCTAGTATTCTTGACTTAAGTATTCATCCCCTCGATCAAATTAAAGAGTTTTAATACTCTTGCCAAGTTATTTCTTAACCTTATTTCTAAATTCTTTGAACTTTTCAAAAAGCTTCAAACTTGTACGTCATCAAGTATAAATACCCATATCATGAGTGATCATCAATAAAGGTAATGAAGTATAAGAAATCTCCATGTACATGTGTTGTCATTAGACCACATAGATTTGTATATATAAGTTCTAACAACTCACTTACTCGTTCTCCCTTTCTAGATAAATGTTATTTTGTCATCTTGCTTAATAAAAAAGACTCATATATATCATATGATTCATAACCAAATAATCCCAAGCTACCTTCCTTATGTAACTTAGTCATATGTTTCTCATTTATTTGGCTAAGGTGACAATACCATAAATAAAATGGCATCAGGTTATCTATCTTGGATCTCTTAGTACTAATGTTATGTACTTCTTTATCTTTATCCAAAACATAAATTCCATTACATATTTCACCTCAATAATAAAACACATTATCCAAGTAAATAGAACAACCTATGTTCTTATTAATGGAAATATCAAAACTTGATTCAACAAGATAAGAAATTGAAAGAATGTTTCTAGATAAAGAAGGAACATAATAGCAATTGTCTAAAATTAATACAACTTTAGAAGGTAAAACAAGATGATATGATCCTATAGCTAATGTAGCAACTCTTACTCCATTTGCTATGTGTAGATCTATATCGCTCTTTTTAACCTTCTTACTATTCTTTAGTCCTTACATAGAAGAAACTATGTGAGAACCACATCTGG
>CANXYI011685193.1:0-10450 GCA_948208565.1 Hura crepitans
TACTCCTCTCACCTTCTATCTTCAACCATCGAGTCCAATTATCTCAGAAAAGTCCCATCACCCAATCCATATATGCCTCAGAAGTTTGAACGTTGTAAGAGATGTTGGGAAGAATGTTAATCTTTAAGGGTAATTGCTTTCACAAGTCAAGGTACCCAGCAACAAAAGTGATAGACAAATCTCCTCCTCTAAATGATAATGGGAGAGAGAAAATGCCTTGGTTCTCTCTAAATTGCCTCACATAATGATCTAAAATGCATAATGTAACTTTATGCAAGTTTATAAGGGGTACATAGCCTGTAGAATCGCTCCTTCATATATGACGTAGGGAAATCCATAGGCTCATCAAATTTATGCTTCCATTAGTAATGGCAATTATCTAAACAACCTATTGATCCACCTCAAAAAAAATGACACATAACAGCATGAGGCAGTAAGTGTTTCAGACTATATGACCTAAGGATACAAGGGGGAGGGTCATCCAACAAGCGAAGCTTTTCCTACAACCAAACCTTAAAAAAATGCTGTTAGGAATGAAGACTTCTAAAGGCTAAATAAATAAAAGCTTAGTAAGGGGTAGGATAAAGACTCACAAGGGTAATCTATCCCTAAAAAGTTTGTTAGGAAGGAAAACCTAAATGATTTCCTAAGCAAAAGGTAGACTATTGAATGGGGTAAAAACCCCTTAGAGGGCAGTCTATTCTTTTTTTTTAAAAAAAAAAAAAGAAAGAAAAGAAGTAAGCTACCTTAAAGTAGAATCAGACTCCCACGAAAAAAATCAACTTCACTATATCGTATTGCATCTAGACCCATAATAGTCTCAGCAAGTATCGATGGAAAAGGATTCGAGACTTTGGCCAGTTTGTTTATTATACTGAATATCTAATAATCTCTAAAATGGCTATCAGATGTCACTATCAAATATTTTGAGAATAATATAAATAGATACATGCCTTCACGAAGGGATAGAATGTTCTGATCTTGTTGTGATGTGAGTTATTTGATGTGTTGTGGTTGATTTAATCTTCTTGCTTGCTCTCTTTATCAAATATCACTAGATTGTATTTTACGTATTTTTCATGTAATTTATTCTATTTTATTTTTTGGGTTAGAATGTATTTTTAGGTGGTTACCATGTAATTTATTTTTCAGTCTAATTATTTTCCCTGTATATTTTATGTATATTGTAATAGGTAGGAAAATGATTTTTGCACTCCATAAAAATAGTTAAGCTATTTTATATCTAATTAATTGGTGTTTTGCTAATAAAATAGATTTTGATTTTTCCTTAACAAAATTCACAAATAAAAATCCATTTTCTAAAAATAAGCATGCGAGAACCAAAGTTCTTAAAATAATCAATTACTTGATTTTATGTATGATGAAAATCCATTTTTTTTAAATTAAGCGTACGAGAACCAAAGTTCTTAAAATAATTAATTCAATCACTAAAACATTTTATATTTAATTAAATTGATTTTTATCAATAAAATGGATTTTTATTTTTCCTTAATAAAAGTCACAAATAAAAATCAATTTTCTAAACAAAAGTATGCGAGAAACTAAAGCTCTCAAAATCTTCAATTGCCCAATTTTATGTATGGAATTATTTAATTTAAAGTATTTTATTTATTTTTGTAAATACATTCTGTTTTTCATTATGTGAATATGTGATTTATTTTGACTCTTAAGACTCACTTAAAGAAAATGGATAATATTATAAACTCAAATCAAAGTTTCTTATTAACTTGATATATGAATAAGAGTAGGGTTCCGAACCACTTTAGTTTTGGCCTCACAAGGTATTTCCCAACTTTAGTTGGGTGGCAACTCCTACCTTGTAGTGCCCAACTCACTTTTCATAGGCTAATCAAGTAGGAATAATTTAGGATTTGTCGAATCTACTTCTCATCTTTCGAGACTCTAAGAGTGAGGTTTAAATAGAGTCCTCGGTTGTTTTGATTTGACTAACCCATGAAAGTAAAAAAGGTACCTTGTTACATGAATAACATCACTAAGAATTCATAGTGCCTATATCTAGTTCTAAATGTAGTCTTAGGAATATCAGCCTCCTTGACTCTCAACTGATGATATCTAGATCTCAAGTCAATCTTGGAAAATACACTTGCACCTTTCAACTAATCAAAGAGGTCATCTATTCTAAGCCAAGGATATTTGTTTTTTAGTGTCACCTTATTCAGCTATCTGTAATCAATATATAGTCGAAGCAAACCATCTTTCTTCTTTACAAACAACACAAGTGCTCACCAAGGTGAAACACTAGGTTTAATGAAATCCTTATCAATAGTTCCTGTAGTTAAACCTTTAGTTCTTTCAGCTCAGTAGGTGCCATTCAGTAAGGAGTAATAGAAACAAGAGTTATGCTAGGATGCACCTTAATTTCGAAATCAAGCTCTCACTGTGGAGGCAAATCTAGTAACTCATCAAGAAACACTTCAGGAAACTCAAACACTATAGTAATCTGATCAAGTATTGGGGTGGAAGCATTAGTGTTAATGACATGAGCTAAATTGGCTTCACACCCTTTTTGAATGAGTTTCTTTACTGTATTAGCTGATATGAGATTATTCACAATGTTTCTCTCACCCTTAACTATCACTGTTTATCCCACTATAGTCTGAAAGGTTAGCTTCTTATCTTTACAATCAAGTATAGCTCAATGTTCTGACAACCAATCCATCACTAGAATCACGTCAAACTCATGGAAAGGTAGTTTAGTCAAATCCATAGGAAATAAACAATCCTAAATCACTAAAGGACACTATCTATATACTTTATTCACATGCACACTCTAACCTATAGGATTACTAACTTTTATATCTATGTTCACGTGCTCAGATTTCAGTCCTCTATCATGTGCCAATGTGGCTTATACATATTAATGTGTGGATCTTAGGTCTAGCAAAGCCAAAATTGGAATATTAAATAAGTAAAAAGTACCAGTTATGACATTTAGTGTTGCTGCCTCTTCTCTAACTTTAACAACATATTATCTAGCTAGGGCACGAGCCTCTATTCTAGTCCCTTGACTAGGACTAGGTTAATTCCCTCTACTCTATCTTTGACCCCTATTCTGAGGTGTTACTATGGATACCTGAGTGTGAGCACCCTCGAGCTATCTCTGAGGACACTCTCTTTAGTAGTGGTCTCTAGCACCATAAGTAAAACACTCCCCTCTTCTACCAGATTGACACTATCCTTAATGCTTCTTGTTACATGTGTTACAAGTCAAGGGTCCATTCCTATTACTTGAAGGACTAAGAGTACTAATAGCTCTAGGAGACAATCAAGGTCTAACTATAAAAGCTTGCCTAGATCTCTAAGACTATACCTATCTCAGTGCCTCTCTCCATCTTTTACTATCACTTGAGGCTACACTAGATTGCCCTACAGTAAATTGTCTCTTCCTCTAGAAGAAATCACTCTTTTCTCGTACCATTTCCTCTATGTCATAGGCATATGCCACTAATATAGCAAAATCTATTACCTTAAGGTTTGCTATTTGCATTCTTAACTCCATATTCAACCCCTTTAAAAATCTTTTACACTTTTCATCTTCATTAGGTATAAACTCCTGTATGTATCTGATTAGTCAGGTAAAATCCTTCTCATACTTAGCCATTGTCCCCCTCCCTTATTTCAAGTCTAAGAATTCTTACCTTTTCTTATCCTTATAGGACTTAGGGATATACCTCTTTCTGAATTCCATTAGGAAAAACTCCCATGTTAGCTCTACCATTGGCTTCCTCCTTCTGATAGTATCCCATTAATGGTATACTTCTTCCTGCAGAAGAGAAGTTGTACACTTCAAATTATCTTCTTCTAAACATTCTAACTAATCAAAAATCCTAAAAGTCCTCTCCAACTAGTACTTTACTTGTACTACATCATCCTCATTTGTGCCCAAAAATTCCATAAAACATATATTTTTAATTCTCTCTAATGGTGTCTTCTGTATAATAACTGGGGATAATGGAGGTACTAGAGCTAGTAGAGGAGGTGGAGCAGTAGGTACGGAGGTATGTCTTAATAGATTTACTATTTGCTAAAACAAGACTTGAGATGCCTCTACCTGTGGCTATGCCTAAGGTTGTGGCTTATGTGCAGCATCACTAGGCTCAGGAGTAGCTATATTTTTTGCTCTGTGTATTGTTGTCATAGCATAACTGGCCACTTCCTTTACTCGTTCCTTTAATAGTCTATTAGCCATCTCATATTACTACAAAAATCACAAACTTATCAACCTCCGTAAAGTGTAGCATAGCATATAACCAACCCTAGACTTTAGCACTCATGTAACTTACTTAGGAACTTTAAACCTAGGCTTTGATACCACCAAATGTAACACCCCCTATTGGGTCTCAAAACAAACCTGATAGGCAAGGCACTTCCTAATAGGTCACCTATCCTAGGATTGCCCTAGGAGAAAACTCCTTAACACTTATGGATTGTTCTTAAATTCTATCAAATATTTCTTAGATGTTCAATCTAATCCTTAAGCATGTTTATACATGGTTTGACAGACTCAAACAAGGCATATATAAGCACTTTACATGTAATAGAAAATTAGGCAGCATAACGGCTCCTCGGTTGACATATCAAAATTTTTGTTCACCTAATAAAACAGTTCTATAAGGTACAAATTCACAAAACCTCCTTCTAGACCCTTCTGGTCGCCCAATCAATCATTAGCCAACCTCAGACACACATTCATATATCAGCATTTAACCATACAGGGCCTTTGGCCTATAGTTATCATGTTCACACATAATCCAAACAAACAGCATAATAACTTATATACATAACTTTTAGGTTATATGAATAGACATAGCAGCTTCTAAGCATGCTAACCCAAAACCTATAAGGTATTACATAAGTGCCACTACCTAAAAGAAATAAAATAGCTTTCTTTACCCTTTAATTACTATATAGCTACACTACACGATCATCGAGGCTGGCTTGCTTATCTTTGTTACCTATGCCTATAACATAGGTACGCTGAGTATAAAACTCAGTAAGCAAACCTAAACTATTTAAAACATGCATTAATACACATATGCAATTTAGATTTAACAGTTTAGGTGTAGTGTGTGAGGCATATGCCAAATGCTTGATGTCATATATATGGTATATTTGATTTCTTCAAAATTACCAAAATGCAACTATAATCATTTTATTTAATTTCTTTATATAACTCATTCAATTATTCCATTATTTTTTTCAAGTGCATTATTTAAATTATTAATAGGCCCAACTAGGTAGACTACACTTATAGACACTAGAACAAAAGGGAACTAAATGATGTGTAGTGGCCCAAATTCTAAACCATAACCGCTACATTAGCCACCATATCCTATAAGGATCAGTTCATAAAAACCTCCTAAAGGGAAAATGCTAGGTACTGTGTATAGGGATCAGTCCAAAGACCTTTTAAGACATTAATCATATCAAATAATCCATCCTAGTCTGCCGAGCAGACTAGTGTAGTGGCCTCTCTAGGGACTTTTGCCATTGCACCAGCATAATTCAATATACAATCACAAGTGCTAGCAACAAGAGTGTCTACCCTATAGACTAGTGTAGTGGCTAAATGATAAACCTTGACTGCTGCATCGGTCCAGTCGATAATCATATAGTCTAGCAACTATTAATCCCTAAGTTGGCCGATCAACCTACCTAATGGGTGTCAAGCTAAAGGGCCATCAACAATATTTTTAAATTAATTTCTTTACTAATAATCTTTTTATAATATTATAAAGTGAAAAATAGATAGATAAAATTTTTATCAAATTGTCAATTTTTGACTTGGATAGTTACAGGTCATTTTTAACCCTACTAGGTAAAATCGGGCAAAATTTTTTGTCACTTTTTGACTTAATTCTAAAGGCATAATTACTTGTATATTAAATCTAATCTAGCAAATTATTTTGACTCAAATATTTCCATGTTCAATAACCATTTTAATTATAGTCCCAAAATCCCAATTTTGCGGGAAAGTTATAGGTCATTTAGCTTACTTGCGATAGCCATTTTTAGGGTCATTTTAAGTCCTTTTTCAATGCCAATTGCACCAATCATCACATAAGTCCATAGGCCTAAAGCCAACCTCAAATAAAGGTATACATTTGTTGTATAAATGGCTTACATTCCAAAACACAAAATCATCACATTATAGGTCACTTTTAGGTACAAGTTCATGCCTAAATTTAATCCCTTTTTAAAGCCATTTATACATGCCATTTTAAGTCACTTTTAAATTCATTTTTCAATCCTTTTTCTATCCTTTAAACATGTCTCATATGTTATTCATTTCATGTTACAATAACTATGCATATCAACCTAAGTCATGCCGTGTACTATAAGTGTTATGCCATTGCACACATAAATGCCATTAAGCTATACCTCATTTACATGTCCTATTACCTTGTAAAGCTCTCAACCACAAGTTCCCTTTTACCGTAATCATGCTTTTTATCTCATTCAAACATATTTATGCACACTTAGACATTACAAAAACATGCCTAATCACATATCTATGCTTTTACCATGCCAATTAGGCCAATATAGCCAATAACATGCCTCGGCCATACTACCAACACACACATACAAGTTTTAATTCACTAAGTTCTTCACTTAAAACTTACATGCCATCCATGATAAGCCAAAATCCTTCTATAAGCCATGTACCTTAACTAACATGCCATAACACCATTTTAAGCCATATACACATATAAATGCCTACATAAAGCACTTAGCCAAGTGAAAATTCACCCTTTTAAGCATTCCCTTCATCCAAACATCATCACAAACATTTATTACACACAACATTAGCTTAGTTATACACTTAGTCCACCAAATTACACACATAAACCACCTAATCCACTAATTCCATACAAAGTTCCTAAGCATTATTCATGGCAATTCAATGTCACATGGTTTGAATGGATTAGATTTACTTACCTCACTACCAAAAGAGTTAAAATCCACTTTTCTAGCTTAAAGAAAACCATCAAATCCTCTCTCTAGGGCTTAACTTCCATACGCCATAAGTCCTTCAAAAATCCACCATAATTCACACACTTATCCAAATCAAATTCCAATCATATGGCTATTCTTAGAATCATTAAATCACCTAGGAAATAAAATAGAAAGTGCTGAAACACTTACACATAAAAAGTTGCCCTTTTGGTCCTCTTTGTTGACATCTTAAGCTTCCTTGAATTTTTTTTGAGTTTTAACCACTCCTATCGCCTGTAATACCTTCACAAATCAATTCCTCACATGTTAAGATGATTTTTGATGGTAATGAACTTAAGAAAAAGCTTGAGGAAGATGATAAAAAAAGGTGATTTTAGCCTAGAATGGCGTCGGCTACAACAAAGGGAGAAAGGAAGAAGAAAGGTGGAGAGTGAGTGGAATTGGCCAAGTGGCCATCCATGTGTTGTGATAGATGCACTGAGCAAAAAGTTCATGGTAACACTGAGAGCCATGAATGTTAGAATGCAATATATAGAGAAAAATGCCATCATGGCAAAGTTGTAGATTGAACCAGACTTTAAACAATATATCAAGGAAGCACAGGGAAATGATGAACAGTTTGTATAACTTATAAGTAAAGTTGAAGAGGGGAAGACTGTTGAATTTGAACTAAGTGAAAATGGATATCTATATAACCATTACAGGTTGTGTATACCTAGTATAGATGACCTAAGGATCTAGATTTTGAGGGAGGCACACAAGGGTCTTTATTCTATGCACCTAGGTAGTATAAAGATGTATTTGAACTTGAAACTGCATTATTGGTTGTCAGGGATGAAATGGGATGTAGCTAAATATGTAGTCAAATGTCTAACATGTTAACAAATAAAGGCTGAGCATCAACTTCCTTCTAGATTGTTACATCTGATTGCAATACTAGAATGGAAATGGGAGAAAGTTACCATGGATTTTGTGATAAGATTGCCACTGACTAGGAGCAAGTGTGATGCTATGTGGGTGATTGTAGATAGGTTGGCCAAGACAGCTTACTTTATCCTTATTAGAATGGATTATTCATTAGAGAAATTGGCATAACTAGACATTAATGAGATTGTGAGACTTCATGGTGTGCCAATGGCTATTATTTCTAATAGAGACCCTCACTTCACTTTTAAGTTTTTTTTGGAAGAAATTATATAAGGCTTTGGGTAATAGATTAACTTATAGTATAGGCTTCTATCCTCAAATAGATGGATAGTCAGAATGAGTTATACAAGTATTGGAGGATATGTTACATAGTAGTATAATAAAGTTTAAAGGAAACTAGGATCAGTATTTGTATTTAGCTAAATTTGCATATAATAATAGTCATCAAGCTAGTTTGGTATGGTACTTTACAAGGCATTGTATGGCAGAAGGTGTAAAATTCCTCTTTATTTGAATGAAGTGGGTGAAAATAAGATTATGCAAATTGACTTAATCAAAGATATAAAAGATAAAGTTAAGGTTATAATAGAGAGATTAAAAGTTACCACAGATTAACAAAAGTCTTATTCTCACTTAAAACGAAGAGATATTGAGTATGAAGTGGGAGCGATTGTATTTTTAAAGGTATCATCATGGAATAAGATACTCAGGTTTGGTAAAAAGGGAAAGCTTAGTCCTAGGTTCATTAGTCCTTATGAAATTATAGAACAAGTGGGGCCTTTGGCATATAGGCTAGTCTTACCACCTGAGTTATAGTAGATCTATGAGGTGTTCCATGTTTTAATACATAGGCAGTGCAAATCTAATTCCTCTCATGTAATACCTACATAAGATATCCAAGTACAACTAGATTTGACATACAAGGAAGAACTAGTGCAAGTTTAGGCTCAAAAAGTGAAGCAATTAGGGAATAAAACCATACCACTAATTAAGGTGTTATGAAAGCATCACAACACATAAGAGGCTATGTGGGAAAGTGAGGAGCAAATGTAGGCTCAATACCCATATCTATTTACACCAGGTAATTTTGAGGATGAAATTTCATAAGTGGGGAAGAATTTTACCTCTCGTAAATTGAGGTTATATGAAAAATACCTTTGAGGCTCGAATAGGGTTACTGGGGAGTTGAGTTACCTTTATGAGGCTCAAGAAGGGGCACTAGTTATAAAACTTCGATAGGCTAGAAAATGGATAAATTAACGTAATTTAAAAATATACTAGAACCAATAATTCATTTTAGGTTATAAGCTAGTGGATTGTAGCCTTAGATGGACCTAGGCTAAGAATGACCTAGGATATGCCCAAACGGACCTGAAAATATCATACCCTTAAGGTTAAAAACTCCACTAAGTTTATTGGTAAAGGAATTTTAATTTTCTAAGATCGTTTATTAATTTTTTAGAATTTCCTTATTTCTCAAGGAATTCATTAACTGACTTGCTGATGGAATTTTACTATGAAATTTTATGTGCCCTAAATAAGATAATGATTTTTAGGGGGTAAGTGAATTTTTAAAATTACCCAAAATTTCATCTAAAATTGAGATTTTTTAGGAAGCTTAGGTGCTATGTGTCACCACCTAAGACACCCACTCACCAATATAAATACCCTTTTATTACCACATAAACTCATATTTGCTACCTCACCCCTCCACCCACATTTCTTCCTCCATCCTCCTTTCCCTTTGACTGATGCCACACCACTATTTCCTCTACCATTTTACATCCATAGCCACTGCCAACCACCACCATTCTTTCTTTAAAAATTCATAAAAATAATGCAAAAATTTGTCCTTAATGTTGTTAGACACCATTGCCATTACTAAAGGTGGGAAAAATTCACCTAAGGTTATATGTTAATGAATGGTGGGTTGAAATTTAACTTGGTGTAAGTGACATTTTTCTTTCTTTTTATTTTAGTTCTAAATAGCCCTCCTAATTCTAAGAATTACCATAATTTTAGATTTTCGTTTGGAGGCTTGTATGATTTTCTATGGATTTTCCAAGGTAGAAGTTCTGTTATATAGGTGTAAGGCAAACTCAAGGGGAATAAGAAAATTAAGCCATTTAAATTGTGAGGAAGGCTTCAAAATTAATCTAGGTATGTGAATTTGATATAATTGAATCATGCCATGATGTGTATGGTTGTGTTCTGCCATGTATATGTGTATGGAATTGTATGTGTAAGCTTGCTTATGTGTGTTTTATGGAACTAAGTATGTTGTGAGCTTTATAGTGTGTGAAATTGATGATATAGATGTAAATTTGGTGAGAAAAGTGTATGTAAATGCATGTTATCCATATAGCCGAGAGGTATGCTAGTAATGGTATGGCATGTACACCTAACATAAATGATGGGACTTGTAAGGTATAACATGAATATGCATGTGTGTATGTGAAATAGGTAAGAAAAGTGTGTGTATATGCATAGTCCTTAAGTGGCTAAGAGGTATGGCCATGGTGTC
>CANXYI011685235.1:0-12110 GCA_948208565.1 Hura crepitans
GTTCACCATGATAGCATGCCCTCATAACTGTATCATGTTGCATGATCATTATGTTCCTTAATATGCATGTTATTAGTATTCTGGAATTAATGTAGGTCCACACGGGCTTCTTATCACACGGATCATAGTCCGCAGGGACATACTCGCTTCATTCCTATATATCATGCTATTTAGTCTACACGGACTCCCTCTCATGAGGAACATAGTCCGCATAGACATTGTCTTTGATTTTTAGTTTTAACATATATTCGTATTTTGTCGTTGTTATGTGTCATTTCATATATTTTGTATCTAGTATCATTTAATCTCTTCCTTTGAGTTGTATGCAAGTGACCTATCTTAGTGGAGTGGAGGTCCGAATGGACATAATACCTATTTTGGGAAGTAGTCCACACAGACTAACATCAATGCCTTATGTAGTCCACATAGACTAATCGATGTATAGATGAGCCCATCCTAATGCCTTGTTTTATTTCCTTTAGTTTTGTACTTATTATTTCTTCTTGTTCATTTTAGGTTGTAATAAGTAGTAAATAACTCATTTTACACAGTAAAACATAACTTTCACATTAAATAATTTTATACATAATTAATTAGTGTTTTCTAATAAAATGGATTTGTATTTCCTTAATCAAAAGTCACATGTAAAATGTATTTTAATAAAGGCCAATCCACTAGAGATAGGAGTTGGGCAATTACTACCAATTCCTATAGAATTATGGGTAGTTGTCAGGCCACATAACAATTAATCAATAACCCACTTTTTGGATGTACAAATATGTTTGTTAAATATTGCACTTTACTTCTTATACATGAGAAGGTGACATAACTGCTTTAAATATAATGCATGCTTGTTTGATGAGGGATTGATAAACATTACAATATACATAGACAACATATTAATAGGGCATGAATAAGATATGAAATTCTGAACCTTTTTAGTACAAAAGATTAAAGGTCCTGGTGTAGAGGCCAGGTGGTGACACCACTAACCACTCTTTTCCTCGGTAAAAAATGCATAATCTCTACAACAACAACTAAGGATATAAGGATTATTTTTTGCAGTGGTCCACATTCTAGACCTAAAAGGCTATTGCACTAGCATAGATCAGTGTAATAGTTCTGAGGGACCTAAACAGTTGTTGCACCTATGTGGAATTTAATATCGCCATATATAACTTTAGCATTAGATTGTAAGTAGACTGTAATCAAGTTTGACACCGAAGTGTCTAGTAGCTACTATCTATCCCTAGTTCACTAGTTAACCTATCTAACTCTAGGTTGTTACTTATATGGACAATTTTTATAATTCTTTTATTTCATCTGAATAATTTAATATTAAAATTATTCATTTTTATACTAATTCATGACAACTTAACATAATTGGGAATATTATTTTACTTCTAATATTTTTATCATTTAGCATAATTCATGTGCCTTAATTATATAAACATGTTTTGCATAACCACGTTATGCATTAGTGGACATTTTATTATTAAAAATTCTTTTCTCACTTAGGTGCACATATTATTCATACCATGCTCATTTTTTAACATATTAATCATTAAAAACAAATAGGGCACTTAGATAAAATATATAAGCATGTTAATATATCAAAATTTTCTTCATTTTTACTAAGCTTTAGTTATAACTCAATATTTGACCCTTTTAGCCATAATTATAAGTCAAGCACTAAATTATGCTCTTTATTTAGTTTTTACATAACTTATATGATGTGTAATTTATACATTCATGCTTACATTGTAACCTCATAATTTAACCTTCTCAATCATGACTAGCTTAAACATAATATCTCAGCTAATTAATTATATACCCTAAAACCTTCACAGATAACTAATACATGCATATTTCAGTACATTATAATTCATATATTTTCATATACATCCAAATAGTCATTCAACCATATAGCACACTCATACATAATTATGGCTATTAAATATTATATCAAGCTATTACCTCATATCTTATAATGTCTTATTTAAATCCTTCATAAAATGACATTACATAATGAATTTCATATTTATAACTCAATATATTCTCATTCACACCCAAGGGCATTTTAGCCATATGTACACATACATACTCAATCCATTTTATTCTCATCTTCATTCATTTATTTCTAATTTAACACACCCTATGATTACTATAAACAATTTAATTCTCTATTTTCTTATCATGTATACATGTAAACTAATATATAAATAATTTTATACACCATGTGTTAATTTAAATCATGCCTTAACTATAATAATTATATCGATTACACATACCTTGCAAGTTGGAAATACCTTATGAAGCTCGTTTAGAACTTCGTTTTACCCTTAACGTGCTTATGCTCTATTTCGGCAATTACCTTTTACAAATTTAGTTTTAGAAAAATTGTAAAAATTTAAATGGTCACATTTTTTGACTTTTAGGCACCTATTTAACATAATAAAAATATCAGTTTCTTAAAAACCTTACGTGATCAAAAAATTGGCATTATCCCTTCAACCCAAAAACATGAAAAATCATTCATTTTTCTCTGAAATATTACCAAATATATAGTCTACAACCTTTATAAACTTATTTGCTTTAATTATTTTATGAATTTAAGCTTGAATTTGCATGAATTAAGGAAGAAAAAATGGAAAAACTTACCTTAGAGGCTATTATGTTTTCTTGGGATAGTTGGGAGAGAAGAAATATGTAACTTTGACCAAAAAGTCAAAGTTACAACGGTATTTATAGGTGAAAAATAATTAAATTTTTATTCCTTCAAAAATTAATTTCTTCCTCATTTTAAGTCCTTTTTTTTTTTGTCATTTTACTTCTAAAAATTAGATAGATTAGGTCTCTAAATATTGTAAAAATTGGCGCTAAAAAATCGAAGAAAACTAAATTAAAATGTCAATTTTATTCTTCTCAAAATTAAAAAAAATACTTCCCGACCTAAAAAAATTTTGATTCTAATTCCATTATACTCGATGGAATTTTTGAGTACTAGGTCATATAGTTTTTAAAAAATTTTGAGCAACTTTGAAAATTATTTTCAATTCAGCTTTGCCTTGGTCACTATTCATAAGACATTGCTAGAAAGTTTTTCTTGGTGTTTTTAACCACCTAATTGAACTCCGATTAACTTCAAACTTTACCCAAAATTATTTTATGGCTAATACTTTCATCCAGTAACTTCATTACACCTTGACCCTTGAGAGTACTATTTATCCTAGAATAAAAATATTATTTATAAAATTAAAAAATTTTTGAGTTGTTATATGACTTCCCCTCTTAAAATAAATGTCATCCTTAACATTACCTGATTCAAATAATTATGGGTATTTGTATCTGATCTTCTGACTCCTAAGTTGTTTCTTCCATGCCATAATGCTTCCAAGTAACTTTTACTAGTGGAATGGTTTTGTTTCTTAATTCATTGACCTCTCTGGCTAAGATTCTAATGGGTTCTTCATTATAGGATAAATCTGGCCTAACTTTAATTTCTTCTATATGTAGAACATGAGTTAGATCTGACATGTATCTTTTAAGCATGGAGACATGGAAAAAATCATGAATCTATTGAAGTTCAAGTGGCAATGCTAGCCTATAGGCTATTAGTCCCACACGTTCAGTCGCCTCATATGAACTAATAAACCTCGGACTTAATTTTCCTTTCTTGCCAAAATGTAGAACCTTCTTTCATGGTGATGGTTTCAAAAATACTTTATCTCCTACTTCAAATTCAATATTTTTTTTGTCGAAGATTAGCATATGACTTCTGTCTATTAGAAGTTACTTTTAATCTGTCTCTAATTACTTTCACCTTCTCTTTTGCATCCTTGATCAAATTTGGTCCTTTGTGTTTAGTTTCACTAAGCTCACTCTAACATAAAGGTGTTCTGCACTTTCTCCTATATAGTGCCTCATATAGAGCAATTCCTAAACTTGTTTGATGGCTATTATTATAAGCGAACTCTACTAATAACAAATAGTGATCCCAACTACCTTTAAACTCAATGGCACAACTTCTTAGCATGTCCTCTAGCACCTAACAAACATGCTTATCATAAATAGCATATAATATTTATATTTTTACATTAATTCATTCAAGTATTATAGAATTACCTAAATTACTCTTTCTGACTATCCATCAATTTATGGATGAAATGTTGTGCTAAAAATTAATCGAGTACCCAAAGTATTATAAAGTTCCATCCAAAATCCTGAAGTGAAATGTGGGTCTCGATCATATTTAATGGAGGATGACACTACATGTAATCTTACAACTTCATTAACATATAACCCAACAAGCTTTTCTGTGGAATTATCCATTCTCATAGATATAAAATTAGCTATCTTGGTAAAATAATCTACCACAACCTAAACTGAATCATGGTTATTTCTTGTCATAAGTAAGCCAACTACAAAATCCATTGTGACTTTATCTTATTTCCATTCTAGAATTGCTATAGGATGTAGCAATCTAGAAGGAACTTGGTGTTTTTCCTTCACCTATTGACAAGTAAGGCATATAGTAACATAATCTAATACATCTCTCTTCATTCTAGGCCATCAATACAATAACTTTAAATCTTGGTACATTTTCATGCTACTCAGATGCAAAGCATAAGAAGCGTTATGAGCCTCTTTGATAATTTGATTCTTTAATTCCTCATCATCTAGAACACAAATTCTGTCAAGGTAATATAAGCATCCATTATTCCTCAACTCATATTCATTAGGTTTCCCCTCTTGAATAACACTTATCACAATTATTAACTTGTGATTATCTTTCTGCATGTCTTTAACTTGCTATAACAAATATGACTTAACTTGCATTTCAACCAATAAAGTACTATTGAAAAAAATATAAAATCTGACATTTAAAGATTTCATGGTTGCTAAAAACTTTCTACTCAAAGCAACAGCCACTACATTGGCTTTTCCAAGATGATAATCAATTATATAGTCATAGTCTTTAATAAACTCCATCCATTTTCTCAGCCTTAAGTTTAACTCCTTCTATGTGGGAAGATACTTCAGACTTTTATGGTCTATGTATAAGTAACACTTCTCTCTATAAATATAGTGTCTTTAGATCTTTAGTGCAAATAATATTATTGCAAGCTCTAGGCCATGAGTAGGATAGTTCTTCCTATGTGGTTTCAATTGTTTAGAGACATAGGTAACTACCTTTCTTTCTTACATTAGAACACACCACAACCTATTATGTGAAGCATTGCTATAAATTGTAAAATCTTTTCCAGAAACTGGCTAAACTAGAATAGGTGCTTCTATTAAGATCACCTTAAGTTCATCAAAACTTTCTTAACATTTTTCATCCCAAACAAACTTAACATCCTTTCACAATAGATGTATCATAGGTGCAGTTATTAGATAAAAACCTTTGACAAACCATTTGTAATAACTAGCCAACCCAAGAAAACTCTAAGTCTCTGTAGTGTTCCTAGGTGGCTTTCACTCCATAACTGCATGTATCTTGCTAGGATCAACCCGAATCCTTTCTATAAAAACTATACGTCTAAGAAAAGGCACCTCACTACGCCAAAACTCACACTTATTGAGTTTAGCATATAGCTTCTTCTCTCGTAGAATCTATAATATTGTCCCCAGGTGCTATTTATACTTATCTTTATTCTTGGAATACACCATGATGTCATCAATAAAGATAACCATGAACTGATCTAGGTACTACCTAAAAATTCTATTCATTGAATCCATAAAAGTTGTAGGAGCATTGGTAAGCCCAAATGGCATTACCAAAAATTCATAATAACCATATCTCATTCTAAAAGCTATCTTTGCTACATCAAACTCCTTTACTCTCAACTAATAATATTTGAACCTCAAATCAATATTGGAGAACACTCCAGCACCTTTAAGCTAATTAAGAAGATCATTAATCTATGATAATAGGTAGTTATTCTTGATAGTCACCTCGTTTAACTATCTATAATCTACACACAATCGTAATGTACCATCCTTTTTCTTCACAAACAATATAAGTGCTCCCCATAGAGAAACACTCGACCTTATGAAACCTTTATCCAATAATTCTTATAAATAAATTTTTAATTCTTTCAATTTTACTGGAGCCATTCTATATAGAGCTATGGATACCGATGTAGTGCCATGTAATATCTCTATACAAAACTTGAGTTCCAATTCTAGAGGCAAACTAATCAACTCTTTAGGAAACACATCTATGAACTTTGACACCATTGGTATAGTACTAGAATCTATCTCTTTACTATAGGTATCATAAACATGAGCAAGAAAAGCTTGACACCCTTTTTTTAACATACGCCTCGCTGTCACCACTGAGATAACATTAGACAAATAATATATCCTCTTACCCATTACTATAATCTCAAACCCATCATCATCCTTAAGAGTTAATCTCTTCAACTTACAATTAACTATAGCTTGATACTTAGACAACTAATCCATGCCCAATATCAAATCAAAATCATCAAATGGTAGTTTAATAAGATCAACCAAAAATGATGTTCTTGAACTATCAAGGTAGATTTCCTATAAATCTTATCCCTTTGACATGCTAACCTAAAGGATTGCTAACCAAAATTTCTAAGTCCATAGGTTCAAACTCTAATCCCTAGTTTTGTGCTCATAATGTGCAAACATAAGAGTGCATAGACCCTAGATCAATTAAAGCCAAAATAGGAGAATCAAAAAGATAGAAAGTACCTGCTATAACATTTGGCTCGTCAGCCTCCTCTTATGTCCTGATAGCATAATGTCAAGTAGGTGCTCTCTAGTTAGCTTTATCCCTCTACGCTTCCTATGTTCCATTTCTCTTATCACTCTGATCTCCTCTCTATCCTTACGTAAAAGCTTGTACTAATTCCTATTTACTCTCAGCTCTCTTTGGGCAATCCTTACGAAAATGATCTAGTGAACCATACTTAAAACGTGTCCCTGACTTTTTCATCTAACATTTCCTCTTCTGTCATCTATGGTAAGTCAGACATTAAGGAATCTTACCACCTCTAGCTGTGGAAATGGGTGTGCTCACTGCCTATTACTACTGTCTAATCTTACCCTTATTTTAATTCCTCTATATTGTTCTTTAAGGCTGACCTTACTTTTGAATTTGATGTGCTGCTCCCTGCTGACCCCTTCCAAATTTTTTGCCTAATTGCTAAACAAAGCTAGGTGTTCCTGGTCCAGAAGTTCTCTTATTCTAATAATACTTCAACTTCTCCTTCTGTATCTTCTCTGTCAATCTATAAACTATAACTAATTGATTAAAATCTATAATCTTTATAGGAACCACTTGATACTTGATATCAATATGCAATCCCTTCTCAAATTGCTTACATTTATAAGCTTCTGTAGTAATGGTATCCTTAGCACAGCAGTTAAGCATAGAGAAGTCCTTCTTATATTTTCCCATAGATTTCTAACCTTATTTAAGATCCATAAATTGTTGTCTTTTATCATCCAAGTAATTATAAAGTATGTACTTCTTGTAAAATTCCTCCAAGAAGAAATCCCACATCCGTTCATCCTGTATCTTATACATAATCAAATCCCCTCACCATTTTGAAGCCTCTTTTTGTAATAAAGAGGTGGCACAAATTACTTTTTCTGTGGGTGTACATCACATTTGTTTCATAATCTTCTCAGTGCAACTAACCAGTATTCAGTTGTCTCTAGTTTAACTTCAATCCTTAGCTCCCATTCTTTTAACCCTATCTAGGTAGGTTTTCTAAAGAGCCAAATGTATTTCTTACTACGGTGGAGCTAGTGGAGGTGGAGTAATAGTTACAACCTATCTCAGCAATTACAACATCTCTTGTACATAAGCTGATAGACCTCGGTTGCTAGCAATGCCCGTCTAGCAGCACTTTTAAAAGTGGATGCCACTCTATCAGCCTCTTGTCCCACTGACATAGAAGCCTAACATTCTGTAATGCTCGTGTGTCGAGGCTTTGTGAATAGTTCCACTAGGTCTGAAAAGTATGCTAGGGGTGTCGGGTCACTTGCATGAGAATGAGGTAGCAACATTGGTCATGAAACTTTGAAGGGCTTTTAAAATGTCGAAAATGGCAAATTTTAAAAATTTAGAAAAACCAATAATTCATTTTGGGCTAGAAGCTATTGATTTATGGGGTTAAATAGAGTCAGGCCAAAAGTGACTTAGGATATACCTGGACAGACCCAAAAATATCATACCCTAAAGCTAAAAAATTCCATTGAGTTCATTAGTGAAAGAATTTTTGAATTTTGAGGTCATTTGCAAATTCTCATAACTTTTTAATTTGGCACACAAATTAAGGCAGTCTAAAAACTATCCTATCGATGGAATTTTATTGTGAAAATTTAAAAGCATATAATTAAGTTAAAATAGGAATTTTAACATAAACAGCATAATTTTTTGAGGTCCCTATGATTTTTAAAAATTTCCTAAAGCTTCTACCAAAATTGAGCCATTACAAGACGGTTTAGGAGGTTGTGGGACCCACCTGTACCAAGCCAATTGGCCTAAAGGCCATGACACATGTCCATGAGTGATACCAAGTGGCAAAATCTACTCATAAGAAGAAAAATTATTTTTTCTCTTTAGCTGTTAGAACTAATACCATTTCTAGGAAGATGAGCCATTTTCATCTTCTTCCTTGATACATTTCAAAATGTTATCACCACTAAAAATCATCTTTGTATCTTAAAGACATGAGGGAAAAGAAACTACATGAAACAGACTTCTCTAGAATTAATTAAAATTCTCTAAAGCTTTCATGGTCAGAAATAGTTTAAAAAGTGACTTCGGTGAGTTTCCATTCCTTTTCCTTGGATTTCTTTGACTATTTTAAGCTACTAATGGTTGTTTAGGATGCCGAAGGTCTAATAAGATGTGTTTGAATGGCTTTTAAGGGAAATTAAAGGACAAGTTGCTTGAAGAAGGGAGAAAGAAGTTTTCATAAGAGGCCAAATTTGAGGCCTTCAAAGCTTGAAAAGGTTATTCTTGAGAGGTATGTGAACTCACTCTATTTACATTATGCCTCTCCAAATTGTTGTGACTTACAACTACTATTGGTTAGGGAAATTTTCGCTAAAATGATGGTAATGTATAGTCAAGGTAAATTGATGATGTATATGGATTACATGGACTAAGAGATAGAGATTTGTGATGTGTAGTGTTGAAAGTAACATGTGATGGGATGAACTCTTCAAATAGTCGAGGCATATAAATGGAAATTAGGTGAGTGTGTGATAGATTATTAAGGCTTCACATTAAATTGTTACACATAATTGTATTATGTGCATGAATGATTAGATTATGTCATGAATTAGGCATGTTTAGGGTGAAAAGTATGAACATTGGAGAGCATTGGCATGTGGTTTGGGGCAAACAATGGTGATTAAAACGTAATTAATATATGTGTGTGGTGTATGATGT
The DNA here is from genome assembly GCA_948208565.1 of Hura crepitans. NCBI lineage: Eukaryota > Viridiplantae > Streptophyta > Magnoliopsida > Malpighiales > Euphorbiaceae > Hura > Hura crepitans. The sequence goes on from CANXYI011685235.1 coordinate 9,446, forward strand.
GTGAAATAATAGCATGGTGTGAATTAAGATTAATTGACATATAAGTATATGGGAAACTTAATATGGCCGAGGGATGTGCTAGGTGTAAGTGACCCTAAGTGGCATGAAAATGCAAGTATATGTGTTTGTGGTATCATGATATAACTTGGATATTGATTTAATTGTGTTACATGTATGTACACAAGTGAGCAAGCTTGAATGTTGTGTAATTAGGCCTGTACTTTATGTATAATGATGGCTTGGTATGTAATTGGTTTGACTAGTATATGTATGAATGTGTATTGAACTTAGGGCTAGACATGTATTATGCCTAAAATTCCTTTAAGTGGCATGATAATGAACTTTGATGAAAGGATAATACTTGGTCATGAACTCAAATAAAATAGCCCAAAGGATGGCTTAAAGTGAACCTCTAATGTAAGGTTGAAATGGACCTAAAAATGTTCCTTTAAGGGCTATCATTTGTGACTGAATATAATGAAAACAATGTTTATGAGTTGGCCTTGCAAATGGCCAAGTAAATGGATGGCTTTAGGCATATGAATAATATCAGATTAAAAGAGAAAATTGCACTAAAAAATGATAAGAAATGGACCTAGAATTAGCTATCAAAAAATGTAGAAATGACCTATAACTATCTAAAATGGATCATTAACTGAATCAAAAATGTACTTAGACAGTAAATGGTAATTAATTGCAAATTTAATATGCTATAGGACTAGGAATAATATACCATGAATACTAGTAACTATAAGACTTAAAAATGTTATTGGAAATTTACCCAGCACTGTCTAATTATGGCAATACAAATCGAGCTAAAATTAGACTGTGAGATAGAAATAATATCTATCTATTTTTCACTTAAGAATATTATTAAAAGGTAATCAATAAAGAAATAAACATAAATTGAGATTAATGGCCCATTAGTTAGACACCCACTAGATGGGTTCACTAGTCAACTTAGGGATTTAGCAACTACTACATTGTCTAATTTTCAGCCATGGCCAGTACAGTGGCCTAGGTCTATATTAGGACCACAATACTAGTTTGTTAGATGGACAATTATCTACTTTTGCACACTTGATGCCATTTACTTAATTTTGCCGGTGTAATCGAGTAAGTCCTAGAGGGCCACTACACTAGTCTGTTAGACATACTCATCTACTAGGCAGACCAAATTAAGATATCACTGATCTTCAAACTGGGCTAGGACAACAGCCAAGGTCTCAAAGGGCCACTATACTAGTTTGTTAAATAGACCATATCATGTTATTTGCACCTTGGGTGATATGACTTAATCAAGCCAGTGCAGCAGTCGGGGTCCAGAACATGGATCACTGAACTATTTTTATTCCCTCTAGGTCTAGTGTATGGCAGTGTCATCTTTCTAGTCAAGTCAATAAAATTAGCTAAATAAATAATATATGAATTGAATATGATATTAGAAAATAATAAAATGCATAATTTGATATGATTATCTGAACGATGTTTCAACATGTACACATAGGGCATTTTGGTCATTTGCACACAATTATTTTAATTGAACCTAATAATCTTAATAAATTAATATTATGACTATATATGTATGAATGAACCATATGACATGATTAAAATGCTTGAGTTCAACATTGAGCATGTTATGCACTCAATGTACTTATTTCGATGCGCAAGTAAGGATAATCAAGATACTGCCTTATAAAGCATGCAATTAGAGTTTAGAGATAGTTGATAGAAGGTTATTATGTATATATTGTATGGCTTTTACACTCCTTGTACTTAGGTGGGAATGGGTATCCTATGTATAGGTGGCTTGTATATACATATATGCTATAAATAGTGGTTGTAATTAAATAAGTATATTACTAGACTACTTTAAATGTGTGATTTCCTTTACTTAACGATATGGTATGTAAGCTTAAGGCTCTAATTAATAATTATCTGATTGTGGCCTAAGGCCTGTGTTGATAAATTGATAGACAGATGATGTTAGGTGCATATCTAATGGACCAAGAGGGTCCAAGAGATATAGGATATTTTTATTGAAATAATTTTAAAGGTTTTAAATTTTTTGACAGTAACCAAGATAGCCGTTATGTTGCCGAATTTAAGAAAAAATCTAAGAAGTCTATAAATTGCTATTTGTGGTATAAATAGACTTATATGACCTTATGTTGAGCTTATAAAAAGATAGAACCAATTTTGGAGTTAGGCTAAATCAAATAATAGGAATTTGGTAAAAGTTAAATGAATAAACCGAAAGAATAATTCAAGGATAGGTAACCTAGTAGGAAGTGCATTGCTTATTGGGTTTCTTCAAGATTCTAGTAGGAGGTGTCACATTTAGTGGTATCAAAGCATAGGTTTAATGTTCCTAGGTAAAGTACATGAGTGCAACCATCTAAGTTTCAATTCCTCTGAACTGTTATGTTGTATGAGGCTGATAGTTTGTTCCTTTTGCAATAAGCATATGGCTAATTAGGCACCCAAAGGAAGGGCTGAGGAAGTGGCTAGTTTTGCACTTATAACTATACAGGGGTAAGAAATGCATCAGTACCTAAACCCAGTGATGCTACACAATAGACATAACCATAAGTGCCTGGTCAACAGTGGGTAAAAGCATTTTTTTATTTGTTACAGTAGATAGTGAACTTACTCAAACATACTA
>CANXYI011685272.1:0-11838 GCA_948208565.1 Hura crepitans
TTTTCAAGTTAAAGGAATAATGCCCATCTTTTTAATCGGGTAAGATTTTTGAGAAACCGATATTTTTCTCATGTTAAGTATGTGCCTAAGAGTCAAACAATGCAGTCATTTAAATTTTTGTGTATCATATGAATTTTTACGATTTTTTAAAAATTGAATTTATAATGGGCAGTTGCTGAAATGAAACGAAGATGCAATAAAGGAAAATTGAAAGTGTGAATGGTCCTCGAGGTTACATTGAAATCATTTTTGTGACACCCCTTACTGGGTCTCGAAAGAAACCCAACAGGCAAGGCACTTCCTAACAAGTCACCCATCCTAGGATTGCTCCAAGGAAAAACTCCTTAACACTTACAAACTGTTCTTAAATTCTATCAGATATTGCTTCGATGTTCAATCTAATCCTTAATGATGTTCATACATGGTCCAACAAACTCAGACAAGGCATATATGGACACTTTACACGCCACAAAAAATTGGGCAGCATAACGGTTACCCGGTTGGCATACCTAAAAAAAAATTTTTAGCTGTTAAGACACTTTTATAAGCCATAACTTCACAAAACCTCTTTCTAGTCCTCTAATCATTCATCAATCAACATCAGACACATATTCACATATCAGCATTCAACCACATAGGGCCTCAAGCCCACAGTTATCAAGTTCACACATAATCTAAACAAACACCATAACAACTTATATACATCACTTTAGGTTATATGTACAGACATAGCAGCTTCTAAGCATGCTAACCTAAACCTATAGGGTATTACATGAGTTCCACTACTTAAAAGAAAGAAAATAACTTTTTGTACCCTTTAAACTATTGTATAGCTACATTGCATGATTACCGAGGCTGGCTTGCTTATGCTTGTTACCTGCGTACCACATTATAGGTACGCTGACTATAAAACTCAGTAAGTAAATTTAAACCAATCAAAACATGCATCAATACACATATGCAATTTAAATTTAATAGTCTAGGTGTAGTGTGTGAGCCACATGCCAAATGCCTAATGTCATATAGATGGTATGTCTAATTTCTTCAAAATTACCAAAATGCCACTATAATCATTTTATTCAATTTCTTTCTATAACTCATTCAATTTTTAGCTAATCTCATCGAGCTACCATTTGATAAGTTTGATATGATATTAGGCATAGATTAGCTATCCAAGTATCAGGCTATAGTAGATTGCAAGTTGAAGAGGTTAACTCTTAAGGATAATAATATGGCTAAGATTACAGTTGTGGGTGAGAGGATAGATTTTTTGTCTTATGTTATCTTAGTAGTGATAATAAGATGCATGTTAAGAAAAGGGTGTCCAAATTTTCTAGCTCATATTTATGATACGCAAGGTGAGAAGCCAGATGTTAGTAATATACCAGTAATGTTAAAGTTCATGGATGTTTTTCCAGAAAATTTACTTAATTTACCTCTAGAACAGGAACTTGAGTTTTGTATAGAGTTGTTACCTAGCACTGCACCAGTATCCATAGTTTCATATAGAATGGCTCTAGCAGAGTTGAAGATTTAACTACAAGAGTTGCTAGATAAGGGCTTTATAAGGTCGAGTGTCTCTCTTTAGGGAGCTGTTGTATTATTTGTGAAGAAAAAGGATGGCACTCTTCAGTTGTGTGTAGATTACCATCAATTAAACAAAGTGACTATCAAGAACAGCCATTGTCATGAATTGATGATCTTTTTTATCAGCTTAAGGGTGTAAGAGTGCTCTCCAAGATTGACCTGAGATCTAGTGACTATCAGTTGAGGTTAAAGGAGTTTGATATGGTAAAGATAGCTTTTAGAACAAGATATAGCCATTATGAGTTTTTGGTAATGCCATTTGGGCTTAAAAATGCTCCTATAGCTTTTATGCATATGATGAATAAAGTTTTTAGATTGTATCTAAATCAATTTATAGTTGTCTTTATTGATGATATCTTAGTGTATTCTAACAATAAAGAGGAGCATGAACAACATTTGATGATAGTTATGCAGATTCTAAGAGCTAAACTTAGCAAGTGTAAGTTTTAGCTTAGTGAGGTGTATTTTCTTGGATACATAGCTTCTACAAAAAAGATTCGAGTTAATCCTAGCAAGATTCTAATAGTTATGGAGTGGAAGCTATTTAGAAACACCATGAGATTCAAAGTTTTCTTAGGTTGGCTGGTTATTACAGATAGTTTGTCAAAGGTTTTTCTTTGATAGCAGCACCTATGACATGTCTATTAAGGAAAGATGTTAAGTTCATCTGGGATGATAATTGTCAAGAGAGTTTTGACAAGCTTAAGGTGATGTTGATAGAAGTGCCTATCCTAGTTCAGCAGATTTCTCAAAAAGACTTTACTATTTATAGTGATGCCTCACATAATGGATTGGGGTGTGTTCTAATGTAAGAAGGCAAGGTAATTACCTATGCTTCTAGAGAGTTAAAGCCATATAAGAATAACTACCCTACTCATGATTTAGAGCTTATAATGATAATTTTTGCATTAAAGATCTGGTGACATTATCTTTATGGTGAGAGATGTTATGTATACATTAAACACAAGAGTTTGAAGTATTTGTCCATAAAAAGAGCTGAATTTGAGATAGAGGAGATGGATAGAATTGATAAAAGATTATGATTGTATAATTAATTACCATCCTAGTAAGGCCAATGTAATGGCTGATACTTTTAGTAGGAAGTTCATGGCAGCTATGAGAGCCTTGAATGTCAGGTTTAATTTATACATGATAATGTTTTATTGGCAGAAATATAAGTGAAGCCTAGTCTATTACAACAAGTTATAAATAGGTAGAAAGATGATCATAGGTTGAAGAGTGTGATAAGTGCCATTCAAGAGGGGAAGTCTACTGAGTATGAGTTAAAGAATGATGGTTGCATGTATTACCATGATAGAATGTGTGTTCCAAAAGTTAAAGAGTTAAAAAAATGGATTCTAGATGAGGCTTATAACACTCTTTATGCTATGCATCCGGGTAGCACAAAACTGTACCAAGACTTGAAGTTATCATATTGGTGGCCTAGTATGAAGGGAGATATATTAGATTATGTGACTAGATGACTCACTTTCCAACAGGTGAAGGTAAAGCATCAGGTTCCTTTTGGTTTGCTACATCCTATAGTAATTCCAGAATGGAAATTGGATAAAGTCACCATAGACTTTATAGTTGGCTTGCCTATAACAAGAAATAAGCATGATTTAGTATGGGTTATGGTATATCGCTTTATTAGGACAGCTCATTTTATAAAAATGAGGATGGACTTTTCAATGGTGAAGCTTGTTGAGCTATATATTGATGAAATTGTCAAATTACATGGAGTGCTGTCGTTAATTATATCGGATCGAAACCCATGGTTTACTTTAAAGTTTTGGAAGAAACTTCATAATACTTTGGGTACTTGATTCAGCTTCAGCATGACGTTTCATCCATAAATTGATGGACGGTTAGAAAAAGTTATTCAGGTAATCTTGTGATACTTGAGTGACTTAATGTTAGGATTTATATTATATGATGTTATGCTCATGTTAAAGCATCTGTTTTAGGTGCTTGAGGACATGCTAATAAGTTGCATCATTGATTTCAAATGTATTTGGGATTGCTATCTATCATTAGCTAAGTTCGCTTATAACAATAGTCATCAAGCAAGTCTTGGAATGGCTCCTCATTAGGCACTATATGGGAGAAAGTGCAGAACTCCCTTATGCCAAAGTGAGCTTAGTGAAACTAAGCTCATGGGACTAGATTTGATTAAGGACGTTGAAAAGATAGTAAAGATTATCATAGATAAATTGAAAGCAGCTTCTGATAGACAAAAGTCATATGCTGATCTCAAAAGGAAAGATGTTGAATTCGATGTAGGAAATAAAATATTTCTAAAAGTTTCACCATGGAAGAAAGTTTTACATTTTGGCAAGAAGGGAAAGCTAAGTCTGAGGTTTACTGGGCCATTTGAAGTTACAGAACATGTGGGGCTAGGAGCTTACAACTAGCATTGCCACCAGAACTTCAGCAGATTCACGATTTTTTTCATGTCTCCATGCTTAGAAGATACAGACTTGATTTGACTCATTTCTTATCAGTGGAAGAAGTTGAAGTTCAGCCCAATTTATCTTATGAAGAAGAACTTGTCAAAATTCTAGCCAAAGAAGTTAAAGAACTAAGAAACAAGACAATCCTATTGGCAAAAATTGTTTAGAAGCACCATGGTTTAGAGGCAATCATTTGAGAATTAGAAGCTCAGATGCGCGAGTGATATCCACATCTCTTTGAACCAGGTAATGTCAGGGATGACATTTAAATTAAGAGGGGAAGAAATGAAACGACCCGATATCTCGATTTTTATGAATAGTACTTCCCAAGATGAATAGTGCTCTTGAGACTCGGGATGTACTAAAGTTACTAGATAAAAGTATTAGTCATAAAATAATCTTAGGTAAAGTTTGAAATCAAATGGATTTCATTTGATTGGTTAAAATGCTAAAAAAAATTTTACGACAGTGTCTTGTGAATCACACTAAGGCAAAGTTGAACTATAAATAATTTTTAAAGTTACTCAAAAATTTTGAAAACTACATGACCTGATACTCAAAAATTTCACTGAGTCTAATGGCGCTAGAATCAAAATTTTTTGAGGTCAGGAAGTATTTTTTTTTTTTGAATTTTGGGAAGCATAAAATCAACGTTTTAATTTGATTTCTTTCAATTTTTGGCCCTAATTTTTACAGCAAGTAGAGACCTGCTTTATCCAATTTTCAGAAGTGGAATGAACAAAAACAGAGTTAAAATGAGAAAGAAAGAAATTTTTGAATATTAAAAAAATTATTTTTTAACTATAAAAAGGCATTTGATCTTTGACTTTTTGGTCAAAGATCAAACACGCCTCTCACCCTCTCCCTCAAAAAAAACCCGACAGCCCTTAGAGAGAAATTCTTCATTTTTCTTCACTTCTTTCTCATTTTTCCAAGCCAAAATCATCAATTTAATCATAGCAAATAAGTCTACTAAAATCCTAAACACTACATTAGGCAGTTTTGCAGAGAAAAATGGATGAATTTTCACATTTTTGGGCTGGGTGGATAGTGCCCATTTTTCGATCGGGTAAGATTTTTGAGAAATTGATATTTTTCTCATGTTAAGTAGGTGCCCAAAAGTCAACAAATGTAGTCATTTGAATTTTTTGGATATCATATGAATTTTTACAATTTTTCTAAAATTGAATATGTAATAAGCAGTTGTCAAAACTGAGCGAGGACGCACTAAAGGAAAATTGAAAGTGTGAATAGTCCTCGGGGTCACATTGTGATCATTTTGGTATATGAAATTGACTTAAATTATGAATAATTAATAATGCCTTAATTTTCCATAATGTTAATTATGTGTGTTTAATGTGAATTTAGTGAAATTAATATAATAATCTTGTAAAAGATTATGTTAGTGGTGTGTATGATATAAAATGAATATGTGTAATGTGTTGATAAGTAAAGTATAGATGAAATGGTGGAATTGCTAGATTGACCGAATGGCTATTTAATGCTCTTTTTTATGTATGAGTTAATTAATGAGCATATATGATATGGATTGATATTAAATTGATGTAAATTGATTTTGAATTTGAATAAATAAGGAAAATTAAAATGTATGATGTTATCAATAAGGTGGCCAAATGGCCATTTGAAGAATTTATGTATAAGTGATGAATTTAAATGCACTTAAAAAAGATGTTAAATATGATGATAGTTATGACTTAAGTTAAGTGGTCTTATAAACACGTTAAACTTGAGCTCAATTAGCCATATGTATAATTAAGGAATTGAAATTAGTATTGCCAAATTGTAATGTCCATGATTATAAATAAATGACAATTATGTTAATTCTTTGAAATGGTCAATTATTAACAATTATGTAAGTAAAAGCCATTCTTAATCTATTTAATTTGATGAAATTAAAAGAAATATACTAAAATGCCCATATGCTTAACAACCTAGATGGATAGGTTGACCAGTTAACTAGGGGTATGTTAGCAACTGCTAGAGCACTACGGTGCTTTTTCATGTTTTAGTCTATGGGTTCACTTTTAGTCTGACCCAAAGACATCCTTATGTTTAATCTTCAGATCCATATTGGTAGATGAACTTCGAGTTCATAAATGGTCGTAATAGCTATCATATTATGTTATGTTTGATCTTTGGATCTACATTGGTTGATGGACTTTCAAGTTCATGGAGGTCATATTGGCCGTCCTCCCCCATTATCCATAAGACATATATTTTGATATTATGGGCAAAGTATAATGCTAATTAAAAATTTAATTGAAAGTACATTATGTATTAATTTTGATAAAATTAATATTTTGTAGAGAATTATAATGAAACATTCTTTTTATTGAATAAAAGATTAAATTTATATTGATAGGCATATTTATGTTAAATGATGTGATGATATGATTTTATGCCATTACTTATACATAATATATGGCTATGTCTTATTTTAGGCATCATGAATTGTACATATTATGTTTAATACAAATCTTATATGATTGGTAAATTAATATGGCATAAGGCATGATTTAAATCGATTTCACCATTAAGTGAAATACTTAGCATATCATTTTATTTGGGATGCATAGGTTAGAAGAACAAGCAAGCTTGAGCCTCATAACATCAAGGTAAAAGTGAAAGCCAATATTTTGGTATCTTTTTTATGTATGTGATTAAGTTATGTAATGTATAGACATAGAAGGCACTCCTTGTAAATCCTATTTTAAACTATTTTGATTATTTATTGCATGCTTAATGTCTCATCCTAAGGTTAAGACTATGATGTTGAAATTGATGATGTGGAGTGATCAGATGGATCGCGGAGCTAGGTTTTGATTGAAAAAAATATATAGAAGTGTTTTTATCAATGTAGGTTACATAAAAAAAAATTTGGGATAGTGCCTAGTACAACTTTTATGCTATCAAAATTTTGGCATGAGGATTCCTAAATTGGATATGTAACTTGATTTTCTAAAAGTTTTGAAAATTCATTTTTTGACAATTAAAATTTATATGGTCACATGTTAGTGAATAAGATTTATATAATGAGTTTGGATAGCATGTTATGTGTTGCACACCTTAGTTGTGTCAAGCGACCGAACTAGAGGTAAGGGGTGTCACATTTAGGGTCACCTGACCAGACCGGGTAAGGGGTGTCACATACTATTTTTTGTTCGGGTAAGTTTTTTTGAGCTCTAATATTTTTCTCATGATCCTCAGGTGCCCAAGAGAGTTTCTATGTAGTCGATTTTTATTTTTAACGATCGTATGATTTTATACAGATTTTTATGAAATGAATTCATATTTCACAATTGAGTAGGGTGACAAACAGACCAATAAAGGGAAGGAGAAAACGTAGTCGAGCCTCGTGTGTGTGTTTTAACTCAGACTATAAGTGTAATCGATGCAAAATGCTCTAATTTTGCATGCCCTAAGTGAAAGTGGTTATATGCATTTATGATTAAATGAAAAAATGTTATGAATTATTGTTAATGTCATGGATTTACATGTCTTGTAATACATATATGATGACCAAAATGATGTCTTGAGTGTGCCTTTTCTATGGCCAAAATGATGCCCTTAGGTATATGGAGCATTATGTGTTATGTGATATAATTAAGGAGAATGTTGGATTAATGTAAGTGTGATATACATTATGTGATTTGTATAAGATAATGTAGCATGATAAATATGAGGAAAAGTGAATGAATGGAGTGAGCATTATGGTGTGGCCGAAATTTCATGATGGGTGCGTTTATGTGCATCTTGAACCATTATGCAAATTCAATGTGTTAAGTGCATTCATTTGATGTTAAATGATTATGGTATATGTATAGATATTGAACAAATGCATATATTGGGTGTTATTAGTGTATAGCCAAATAAATGGAGGCATGCATGTGTAATATTGTTAATGTTAGAAATATAATAAAATGTGGTTATAATGATTTAAATGAGTTAATAGAATTGAGGTTGGTATATGTATGTATATGTGAAAAGAGATATATTATGTTAAGGCTTACATTTAGGCTAGAATTACCATGTTATGGTATGCTCAAATTTTGTTTTGATATCAATTATGGAATTTGCCATATGTCATATGATCTATGCAAATACTTTTTGATGAGCTATGTTGGCCGAAATGTATAGTGGACATATGCTATATGTCTAGGCATGATAAAATGACTTGTGATTATGTTAATAACTATGTTCTGAGAAATTGAAACATTATGTGTTCATAACTAGTAATATGGGTATATAATGTGAATGAATGTAAATGTTATCAATTTGTGTATTATTCTTGGATTATGATGCCAATGCCATGTTTTATACTAGTAAAAGGAATTTAAGAGCAATAATGACCCTAAAATGGAAAATATGGAATTTTTAAGCTAATTAAACTAAAGTAAGATAGTGAAACTAAATGAAACCAGATAATGGCTGATTCAAGTAAAACAACCAAGTTGGTGAGTTAACCAATCAACTAGGGTTATTAGCAGTTGTTAGGGTACATTTGTCCCTTTTTTATGTTTGGCCATCGGGTCTATGCTATATTTTAACCTTCGGGTCTATGTTATATTAGTCTTCGACCCTTTATTGGTAGATGAATCTTTGGGTTCATAATTAGTCATAATGGCTATATACACACTATGTTTAGTCTTCGAACTTATGTTACTTTCAGTCTATAGACCTATGTTCTATTTAGCTGACAGGCCTATGTTATGCTCAATCTTTAGACTTATGTTGGCAAATGGCCTTCGAGTCATTTGAAAGTCATATTCGTCCACCCCTATTATCCATAAGATTCTTGTTTTCTTTGATATGAGTAGTCATAAAAAGATGATAAGAAAGCTAACATAAGGAATCACATAATTTGTATATCATTTACCTTATGCATCATATGATAATGTTTTTTAATTTATGATATGTTTTAATGGCACACACTCATATTGCACACTTGTATATATTATTGTTTATATGATTTTTATATGTTGTTATGCCTATAAGATAAGGCATTTATGTATAAATGTATGAATATGGAATAACATGTTATAGCAATTACACCACTAAGCTGTTGCTTAGTGCATCATGTTTTTCTTTTCGATACATAGGTTTAAGAAGAATAGTCTAAGCTAAAACCTCAATATGACAAGATTTTTAAGAGAAGGCTTTTCTATTGGTATATATGTTTTGTTGTATATAAGTTATGTGATGTAGATGTAAAAGCACTCATATGATGTATATTGAGGAATATAAGCCTAAATTGTATAATTATGAGTTTTAAAGATGTGAATGTTTTTGTAACCTTGTTAAAGACTGTTTTAACGTGTTTTACTTGTTTGTTATCTCTTTCCAAGGTTAAGATTTAATTTTGTGTTGTTGACTGATTTGGAGTGATCAAAGGATCACGGAGGTTGTGGATTGGGTTTGTAATGATATAGAACTGTTCATTTTCATTGCAGGTTGCTATTCATATTTGGGATAGTGTTCTATTACAACCGTTATGCTATAAGATTTTCGATACAAGGATTCTCAAATTTGTGTTTAAATAAAGACTTTGAAAAGTTTTCTTAACCTGTATTTTCATGAATAAAACATTTTATTTTGAATAGTTATAAACACATTTTAATATGTCAAGATTTAGCAGTTTGAATAGTAAGCTTATATGCACACTCTCTATTTAGGTCCGAAGACTGGATCAGGTAAAGGGTGTCACATTTGGAATTCTTAACTCTAAGTATTCTCCTTGATTTGGTTAAAGTGTTTCAATAATTCTACCAAGTTGCTTCTCAACTTAATTTCTGAATTCTTTGAACTTTTTAAAGGCTTCAAATTTGTACTTCATCAAGTACACAGACCAGTATCATAAATAATCATTAATGAAGGTTATGAAGTAGAGATGACCACCTCTTACATGTGTGGTTATTGGGTGACATATATCTGAATGTCTTAGCTCTAATAAATCACGTGCACATTTACCCTTTCCACTAAAAGGTGTTTTTTTCATCTTACTAGTTAAACAAGATTTGCATGTTTCAAATGATTCATAATCAAATGAACCCAAGTCACTCAATTTGTGTTACTTAGTCATGCACTTCTCACTTATATGACCAAGTTGACAATGCCATAAGAAAGATGGTTTTGAGCTATTAACTCTTTGTCTCTTGGTATTTATGTCATAAATATCTTTTCCATTATCAAGAATATGTATTCCATTAACAATAAAAGCTAAAAAAAATATTATTCTTATAAATTGAGCAACCAACCCTTACTTTTATTAATGGAAATCTTGAAATCTTGTTCGACAAGACAAGATAGAAATAATATTATTGTCAAACAAAGAACATAATAGTAGTTCTATAAGGAACATAATAACAATTATACAATTCCAATACTAATCCAAAAGGCAAACATAGATGATATGTCCCTACAGCTAATGCAGCAACCCTTGCTTTATTTGCCATGTCATATCCACATTGCCCTTATTCAACCTTATACTACTCTTTAGTCCTTACAAATCAGAAACTAAATGAGAACCACAATTGGTATCCAATACTTATGTGTGATTAACAAAAGCAATACTAGTATTTATTTCAATGATATAAGTACCTAAAGTAGATGCATCACCATGCTTCTCTTTCTTGTGAGACTTTAAATTGGCCTTGTGATTTCTCTTCTAATGTTCGATCTTATCCCAATGGAAGCGAATCCCTTTGGAGCCAGTCTCTTTAGTGGCAACAGTTGGCTATTTGCCTTTACTCTTCTTTACCCCACTATAGGCCTTGGTTGTGTTCTTTTTCTTCTTTTTCCTTTTTATCCCTTTAGAAGAAGTAGAATCAATAACTATAACTACTTTAAAGTTCTTTTTGATAGCATTCTCAATAGTCTTGAGCATGTTCTCCAACTTAGTGATCATCATCTAGATCTTATTCATTTGATATTAAGCATAAACTATGCATAACTATCATGCAAATATTGCAAAACTAAGTTAACAATTAGCCTATGATCCACAACAAAGCCCAAAGCAGTGAGCCTCTCAATATACCTTTTCATTTTTAGCCCGTGTTGGATGAATGATCTCTTTTCTACCATCTTATAGCAAAATAGGGCCTTGGATAACTCATATCGCTTGGTCCTACTTTGCTCCTCAAATAGCTCTTTGAGGTGAAATAGGATGGTGTGAGCATTCATATGCTCATGTTGCGTTTGAAGCTCTAAAGATATTGATGCCAGCATAATACATGTTGCTAGATCACTATCCTTGACATGCTTTAAATAAGGTAATCATTTATTAGCTTCAGCATTGTCATTAGGGACCGGTTGGATGGGTTTTTCCAACACATAACTAATCTTCTCACTTTTAAGAACAATTTTCATATTTCAAAGCCAGCCAATGAAGTTGAGCTAAATCAACTTATTGGCATCAAGAATACTTCACAAATTTAGGTTTGATGCGCTCATGATGCAGTGTATCTATATGTAAAATTTGAGAAAGATATTAGTGTATGATTATGTATATGAATGCATTTTATAAGGTCTTTATAAAATACATTTTTTACTCCCACTATTTTATTATGAACTAATAGCCTACAGCAGTGATCCAAGAAAACCCAATGGTCTTCCCATGAGACCGTATCCATTTCTTATTAAGGTTAAACCTTAGTTATACCTAGCAACCCCAATCTATAACTGAAATGATAGGCATCACATGCCAATTGCATTTAATACAACTACTGATCATTAGGCCACTAACTCTTGGTGCATGAGTATTATATATACATTTCCCAAA